>VWYK01016026.1:26312-63904 GCA_013399775.1 Semnornis frantzii | reverse complement strand
CTAGTAATGTGGGACTGGATGGACATCATTCAGCTTAAGCACTTGTCCACCTTTTCCACTTCTAATTCAGCCTTAAATTTTTCCTAAGTGTTTGCCACTCCATGGATTATCCATAAACTGCTAAACAGTCATAGGTTTGCTGTGGTTNAAGTATTGTAGTGCCTTTGGACATTATCTCTTTTCAGACAGGTCACATGTAACTCCTTAGTCAAACATGGTGCTTGGCTACCATGGGTTCAGGTTGTCTAGGAGAGGTAACATGCCTTATTTGGTAACATGCTGCTCATTAGTGACCAGAAAAACAAAGGTCTTGAGTCTCAGCTTTACACTCTCATCCATCAGACCACAGTATTTCCTAATCCAAAGACAGGAGCACCAAAATCTAGTCATCTCTTTCCAAGGGGAAAAATAGAAGTATGGTTACAAATTAATAATCTTCATCTTACCTGAGACAAGTTTTGGCAGACATAGTCATAGCCATACCAAGGGACACCCATCACAAGCTTCCCAGGATCAATGCCCATGGTAATGTACTCTTCATATCCTAGTTTTGAAGAAAATAAAAATTAAGATGCATTATTGCACTTTCCCACGCTTTGTTTTCTTACAACTAACCTACAGCCAAAGCCAATATAGAACTTGCACAATCCACAGCAAGAGGCTAAGATGCAAGGTCTTCTTCCTACCTGCATTCTCCTAGACTAGGTATATTGAGATCCTAGTAGCTGCTCGAGCAGCTCACATTCAAAACAGCAGCAGTTCACAAGGATGAGAGATATTTCAGGCTCTTTGCAATCCCAGGCTGACACCATTGCTTTGACTGCCATTTGTTGCTCTGTAAGTGTGCTTCATAATCACAAGGGCAATTACAATTGACAATATTGACAATTACAACATTACACAACTGCTAAAGGTCTGCCTTAGTGTCATTAGGATCTAATATTTTCATATTAGGACAACACATATTCAAGCACACTCAAAAGCCTTAATACAACCAAAAAACTTGTCCATGAAAAGGCTTTTTTTTTTTTTTTCTGTCTATTCATGTGAACAAACGGAAATGTTCTGACTTCTGGGTATGCATTTTATCCTTACCAACTAAAGTCTGCAGGTAAGGAGCATTGGCTTTTGCAATACAGTCTGTCCAGATCTGGCTCTGTTCATCATATGACATCACAAATAAGAAGTCACAAGCATCTGCAATCCCAGTGTAGTTGTAGCACCTTTTATCTATGCATGCTGGAGACCAAGCCACGTCAAATGTTACCTGAAGGAAAAATGCACAAGTTGGTTCCCCTTATGGCACACAGCATTCTTATGTTCTCTTTAAAAAAGCTGCAACTGAGCAGCATTTCTCAAATGTTGCAGTGCTTCATACACTGTGATACTAAGGAACTCCAGGAGACAGTGCTCAGTTGATAAAATAAACATTAGCTAATAAACAGTGCCCCTAATAGTGAATTCAAAACACTGAAGAAATTAAAACAACATGAAAACCACGTGATCAAAGCCAGGAAGCATGAAGCAAATCATTAAAAATCCTTAAAACTTTACTGATGGGTTTGCCAAAACATTGTCAAGCTTTTGCAGCAGAAGGCTGTCATTTGCCCTACTTTCAAAAACTCATTAAGCTACACTAATAACTGCCAGCTAACACATTGTACCTACAAATCTCAGTGTACCTCGTCTTCCATTTAAATTCATACAGGTCAAAAAGAGTGATTCTTCTGACAGCGTATCACAGCTAACGCTCCTAATTAACTATTCCTGAGAGTGTCATGCTTTAGATCTGCATACATGCTTCACCTTCATATACCAAACAGCATTCTCAAAACTCCTTGCATTTCATAAACTTAATGTTTATATGAAGTACATTATTATTACCTGTGATCCTGGTATTTCTCTGTGAAAAGCATCTGTAGTTTCTTTAACAAGCTCTGTTAGTGCATAATACTCAGGGGAAGTTTCATTAACTTCTTGCTCTATATCTATGTTAATTCCATCCATATACTGTTTTTTCGCAAGGTCCACCTGTTGGGATACCCACGCTGCTCTTTTAGCAGGGTCAACAATTTCCTTAAGAGGCACATCACCTAGACAAGAGGATTTCAACAGTTATTATGTATTTGGACCACAGTAATTTTAAATAGAAAAAGTTTGGCTTTACTAAACCAGCAAGGATAACTACAAAATAAATCCCCACCCCTACACTGGTGAAATACAAAGGACTTAACTTCTTTCCCAAGCATAATTTGACAACCCAACCGAGATGAAGTTATCAAGACTCCTTCAGACAGTGGTGTTTAAATTTAAGCTCCTTTTGGATTTTTCTGTAATTTTAATCATCTTACTTCTGCTTAATATTGTTTTTGCCACAGCAAATAAGCTTTCTTGCAATCAAGGTACTTTTGAGTACTTACACAGTGCCAGAGGGACTGCGTCTTAGTGTTTAGACTGATACACTTTGATGTTTAACTTTGTTGCTTTCTACATTGTGGCGCTGGATTATGGTTTTGCCTCGAGTCAAAACGTGACGTAAGCTATAATGGACTTTGTCTTTCTAATCAGCGTTTGTATCTGAACCAAGTTCCCAAGTACTCATGTTTTAAAACTTCACCACTTCCTAACACAGAAGGTTTAAGTGAAAAATACTAAAAATTACTTAGAATTCCTTCCCCTACACTGTGTTTTGGGTACTGTGCTAACATGCAGAATACAGACCCAAGTAAGTATCTTGTACAGGTTTTTTGTCTTCCTCCCCAGCTGTGATATTCCCTGTTAGATAACTTTCATTTAGATGCTACTGGAATGCTACTGCGCCTGAAGTTGCTGGTGGTTTTCCTTTTGGCACCCTGCAGACCAGCACATGCTGGTATTACAATCCTGAGGACATTATCCTCTTACTGCTTTTTAATACAGTGCATACAAGCGTATGTGAAATGTCAAGTTGTTAAGAGTCATTATGTTCTTATTCATGTATCACACAGATACCCACATTTTAGCAATGTTAACCAACCTTTCAGTACTACCCTGGAGCCTTTAGAATGAGCATAGCACATGAGCTCAGGATCGTACTTTCCAAAAGCTGCCACAGTTGTAATTTTTGACCAGTCATAGGATCTCCAGGTTTCCTTTCCCACATCGAACACGAAGACCTGGAAAGGAGGGGTAAAACACACCCTCATTAGCCCCTAAGTCTTCTCGGGGGGACGATTATTTTCCATGTCTCCTAAAAACGTACATGACGTGCCTCTGGAAAGCAGCTTGTACGGCTATTCCCCGCAGGCTGCCAGCCCGCAGCACAGCTCCACGGCTGTAGCGGTGCCTGGCAGCTGGGCCGGACCGGCCGCGGTACACAGCAGCTGCCTGCACCGCTTAGCCCCGCAGCAGGGACAGAGAGCGAGCTCACCGCAGCTCGCATAGCTCACTGTACATCACGAGCACCTTCGAAAAAATCTATTCGACTTGATGTAGGCAACTAACATAGGGCACGATGTGTTCTACAGGCTGCTAACCGCGCAAGCCGCCCCGGCCCCGGCCTTCCCTGCCGGCTGGCAGCGCGACGCCTCTCCCGGACCGCTCTCCCCAGCCTGCGGCACACCCCGGGGCCGAGCCGCCAGGGTACGCGCACCTCGAAGCCGCCAGTGCCCGTGACGGGGTGGCAGAGCCGGGGATCCTGGCAGGGGCACGCTCCGACGGCGGGGCCGCCCAGCAACTGCACAAGGCCGAGCGGCAGCAGCCACCAGCCCCACTGCCGCCCCATGGCGCAGCGCCGCTTCCGCTTCGGCGCCAGCGCCGCCCGCTGGGTCGCGCAGCTCCGCCCCGCAGCATGCAGGGCAGCGCCCCGGCCAGAAGCCGTCGTGGCCCCGCCAAGAGGTAGGAGTACGGCTCGGCAGCCCCCTGGCGGGAGGGAAAGAACGCAGGCGTCCCGGGGGCGTGGCGCGCACAGCACCCCGGGTGGCCGCAGGTGGCTCAACTTCGGGGAGCCGGTGGCTCGCGGGGGAATGATCTCGACTGACTCCTTTTACAGAGCAACCGTTTATTAAAAGATCAAACTTGCTGACGGGTAGCCAGAATTATTTTCAAGATCTCTAGAAGAAGAACTAGAGAAGGATGATGTGAGGGGAAGAGAGCCATGTCCTCACTGTCCCAACCAGCCGAGTCCGCAGGGTCTGTACAGGCTGGTTGGGTTGAGTGGCCCCCAGAAACGAGGGGCTGCGCCGAAATGTCATGCCGGGCATGACTGGCGTTCGCAGGAACACGCCGTGTGTGCAGAAACTCTGCTCACCACGTCCTCGGATTTCTTGTCTAGCCTAGTCTGTCCTTCCAGGTTGAGAGCAGAGTCTATATACGAGAGAAAAGAAATAAGAGGTCGTGTGAGGTTTTTTTCTGTACATTGAGGTGCTCATGGGGTTGATACGATCAACATGACGTTTTTTCACAGGTACCCGTTCTGCAGACTCACCAGCTGGTACACAGTGGAAGCCCACGGAAACGGGAACAGTCTTGGTTGCTGTACAGCCTTCTACACAGCGTAGAATTGGCTCCAAAGAGAAGCATTTTGCTACCTTCTTCTCAAATGCAACTGGCTTCTCAATTTTGACAAGCCTGCGCTGCAGCTTACAAGCTGTAAAACATGAGTTCTCTTAAAGTACCTACAGAATTTATATAAACACAACCTTTTGGAATTAATTTGTAGAATGAGCAACAAAGACCATGGATGAACCAAGTGGCACAAGCTACTTGAAACCAGACTGATTTGAAGTGAGTTGATTTTCTGTCGGTGGCTCAGGCTGTGAGAAAATCAGGAATGTGGAGCACAGTCTCAAGGACAAAGGCTTGCCAAATAGGATCTGGGTAACACACAGGTGTCGAACCCCCCAGAAAAGATACATGCGAAAAACTTGGTAACTGACACTCAGTTTTCACCCTAACTATGACAGCACTTCATGTTGTGGCAGTAGCGGCTCCTAGACATCAGCATATCCGCTTCTACACTGTGCCTAGCATCACACCTGCCTTCCCATGGCTGGGTAGCTTAGTCCTTAAGTCTCCGGTGTCCAGGCTTTCCCATACCAGTCCCCTCAGAGGAGACTGATTTAAAAGCGTATTCCAAAAATGCTATCATATGCCCAGAGAGCTGGGTTACACCAGAGAGCTGCTGGCGCACCTTAATGTTAATCAATACATCCATGCAGTTTTTATGTAGGACTTGGGTGGTAAGACCAAACATTCCCAGGCCGAAGGTTTCAGATTAAGATAATTTTTAGCTGAGAAAATTAAAACAGACATTTCCCACCTCAAATGCCCTTTAATTTGATAGGCAGGGCTAGATATTGTTTGTTTTAATTTTTTTTTGGAAAAACTAAAGGTCTGGAAATAACAGAATGGAAATAATGGAGCTGTTAAGGATGACATAAAATATTTTTTTACAACAGTCAAACTATATACTTTTCTTACTAACTTACCATCTTAAGGAATTTCCACCTGTAGCACACAAACTTCAGGTAGCTTAAGAAGTTGGTATAAAAATATAACAGAACTGCCAAACTCAGGAAAAACATTTTTTCCCCCCACCAAATCTCTGGCCATTAATCATAAAACCAGTGAAAAAATGTGATGATTATGCTATAAATAATAAATTTATTAATGTGACTAATTAATTAGCCAAAGGCAATGGCATTAATATATCGTAGAATCTTAGTACCTCCAGCACAGGGGTCTTCTGAGATTATCCAGGACTGACCAAAACTCACTGCATCTTTAGCTAAGTATCCACTGGGCATTTGATATTCCCTTTCCTTTTCAGCATCGTATCTTCCACAAAGGCCACATGTTTTTCCAGCCATCCAGAAAGCAACCTGAATCTTTGCAGAAAAAAAGAAAAGATGCACTTAATTGCTTTTCTTCTAAAAATAGACCCACTGAAAATAGTTTATGAAAGTACCTCAAGTCTATGCCCATCATAGTGTAGTTTATCTATGCCATAATCTGGGGCTGTTAGTGACAGGCCTTCCTTTTCCTTGCTGATCAGTATGCTTGCATCTGCAACAAGGAAGCAAAAAGAGATTTCTTTTAAAAGGAAGTTATTACTTTAGTGTCCAATCTGAATAATTTCTTAAATTCCTGGGTACCTAATGCAGGTTCTGATATACCTCAAAAGAGATGGGGGAAATGAGAAAGACAATACTGCTCTCTGCCCTGGACAAACCGGAGCCCTATGACAAAGGTGGCTGTGGTCAGGGGACATCTGGATGCTTGTTCTGCAGGTCTCTCTGATCAGCACAAGGTACCACAGCCCTGCGTTATTTGAATTTCTCAAAGACATACAAGATTAACATCTCATCCTTTGCTCATGGAACCTAGAATGAAGGTATGTTATAATGACTTAATTTTTTCTCGGATTATGGTGATCTTTATCTTTGGATGTGTTTGCAGGATTATGTCCTCTCCTTCTTCAAGAGATCAGAGAATTTTAAATGAAATATAAAGATGAGTCTCTTACCAGAATCAGATGTGTATGGAACATCCGTTGGAGCTTGAACACCATTAATCTTCAATTGTATGAGTCCGTTGGAAACATACATGTCAACCTCACTTTAAGCAAAGGAAATGAGCATCAACAAATGCTTCTCATTCACTCAGCTCACAGTTTCTGCTCCTGATACAACCAACACTGCAGGGTGCTTATACCATTCTGACGTTAATCACCTGCCACCCTTTGAGAGGAAGATTGAGAGAACCCAGGAAGGCATGGCAGGACGAGTGCTCACAATAGATCTTTCCCTGGCTTTACTCATCTCTGAGTGTATGCTTGTGGCTGCTGTTCAGGCAGGAAGACACCAGGCTACCACGACCCTTCCTGTGGAACGATGCAGTTGCTCTGGCGCTCATATAAATTGAAGGTGGTTTACATTTCAAAGGAAGATTAGATTCCCTACAGCTCTTCTCTTACAGCATGAATAATCTCTGTAGTGTAGTATTTTCTTCAGAGCAGTGATCGCTCTAATGAAGAAATACAAAACTAAAGCACATCAAAAGCACATCCATACAGCCGTATGAAATGATTGGGAATGATACAGTGATGAGGAATGTCTTTATCACAAAAGATACAGTCTATAAAACAAGCATCCTTCTGTTCTTCCACAAAACAGGTGCAGGGAATACAAGTTTCTCTGTTTCTCTGTGCTCACACACACAATTTTCAGAAATAAATAATTAGCTGTAATGAAACATTACAGATCAAAGCCTATTTACGGGCTTTGAAGAACACTCCCTACAATGATTTTGGTATGTGTAGTTTCATGCAATTTTGAATATCAACCTATGCTTTCAAGGAAGAACTTTTGATGGCAGAGGTGATTGCTCCAAGATGAAACAAAGCATGTTCCAAATTAATTTAAAATAGGTTAGAACATTACACACAGCTAAGAGATGACCTAAGAGTGCCTCTAATCTGGGATAACTAATTCCCTTTTTAGCTGTGTCCACTTCTCAGCATCTCTGCTGAAATAATTGTGAGTGTTAATTAGTTTTAATTCCCCTTCGTGTAAGGGGCCAGACTAAATGATTGCAAAAATCCCTTTTGATTTTATAGTTTGTCAACCTAATTACTAAGAATTGAAATGGGATGGTTAAATGCTAACAAATTATCGATGAATTTGGAGCAGTTAAGATTTTAGGTTATCATGAACCTCAGATATATTTCAGAAGCACTTTTGAAAGATGAGGTCTCAAGTCCCAGTGACATTCCTTGAATTCTTTCCATCACTTCAGCAAATTTTGCACGAGCCTTGTGCTAGCACCAGTGTGCCCTAACAATCTGGTCTTCACATTTACAGCCTGGTCAGCTTGACATCTTAGTTGTTAAGTTAGCTTTTACTTACTGGCTGGCCAGTCTGACATTTATTGCTGTAAGGTCAGCAGACTCTTCAGGTACTTTTATCATCACCAAGAATTTCAGTTCTGAACTACAGTCCTGCACCAAGACATGGTAGCAATTTGCAGGCATTGAATAGTTGAATTCCACTCCATTGAAAGTTGTGATCTCACTCTGGAAAACTGAACAGCGAGCTGAAAAAAAAAAAAAGGGAAAAAATCAGTCAAAAGAAAGCCTTTTTTGTTTTTATGGGGGTAGTTTCTTTATTTTAGGTTTTTAAATAAAAAAAAACAAAAAAAAGACCATTTTCTGGTTTTACCTAGTCCCACATAAAAGCTGATTCCTCCAAATGAATACTGGATTTGTAGTTATGCCAGTCCCCAGAGAGCAACACAACCCAGTCATGATTCAGTTGTGCAAGATAAATTCTACTCACAGCTGGTGCTGGTGCAACTTTGTGGCCTTTGACTTTTTTAACTTAACTTTGCTGTAGTCAAAGTAATTTCTGAAATGTTGTTAACAATTTACATATCATTAACACTTAAGGGAACTCACTAAAGTGCTGCTACCTTTACTGAGTCATAACCAGGATTAGAAATAGTTAGAAGTTGAGACGGAGGAAAAGCTACACTAAAGAAAACTTCTTCCTTTTTCACTGTAATGGCAATTTGTTGGAAATCCTACCTGTTCTGATTAGAAGTAATTTACAGTAATGTTAATTAACGCAGATTAGTTCTGGTGTTTACCAAAGAAGTATGTATAGATATGATATTAGCCCACCAATTTCAAGCAAAATGTGACTCCTTATCCCAGGATTACATAAAGCTTTTCCATTTAAAATTTACCCTAAGTAAGTATAATATTATTTTCTCTTAATACAGCATTAATTAAACAAATATCCCTTCAAAGTCAATTGCAGGAGGTGAAATTGCCCTTGGAGGTATTTGAGGCCCCTTTCTTGGGGATATTCAAGGTCAGGTTCAACAGGGCTCTGGACAACCTGATCTAATGGAGGATCTCAGCCTGGAGAAGAGAAGGCTTTGAGGAGACCTTATAGTAGCCTTCCAGTGTTGGAAGGGGGCCTACAGGAAGGTTGGGGAGGGACTATTTACAAGGTCTTGCAATGACAGGACAAGGGGCAGTGGGTTTAAACTGGCAGAGGGGAGATTTGAATTAGATGTCAGGAGGAAGTTTTTTACAGTGAGGGTGGTGAGACACTGGAACAGGTTGCCCAGGGAGGTTGTGGCTGCTCCCTCCCTGGAGGTGTTCAAGGCCAGGTTGGGCGAGGCCTGGAGCAACCTGTTCTAGTGGGAGGTGTCCCTGCCTATGGCAGGGGGTTGGAACTGGATGATCTTTGAGGTCCCTTCCAACCTTACCATTGCATGATTCTATATCCCTGTTCACTGAAGGGGAGTTGAACTAGATGACTTCTGGAGGTCCAGTCTGACCCAAACCATTATATGATTCTATTCTATGATTCTATGAAATTAATATAGATACTTTTATACATAATATATACTTAAATATAATATTATATATATATAAAAAAAACCTTTTGAAGCCATTTTAGGTTCCGTATAACAGCACTAATCAAGCACAGCACCCCAAATCTGAAGTCACTTATATATCCCTCTCATAAATGTATTTTCTTCGTGAGCAACCTTTGCAACGAAGCTGAAGTTGATGCCTTCGGAGTCACTATTTGGCATGAAACCGAATAATTAATCTTACTAATTAAACCTCCTTTTCTTTACATCTTTGCAGACTCATGGGTTTTCTTAGAGAAAGGTTTATCTCTATTGCAGGTCCAACTGATTTTTTAAGTGAATATAAAATTATTTCAAGTTACGTCAAAAGTACAAATCATATTTACAAAACCTGCTAAATAAGTCAGTGCTTATGCAGATAGTTAATTGCTGACCTTTGAAGTTTTCGGCAATTAGAAGTGTTGCTTGGGAAAAGACATTCTGGTCTGCTGATGGCAGTGTCGAAATTGGAGTACCTGGGCTTGAAGGGAACAGCAGGGGAAGCCTGATGGCTCTGTCGTAAATCGTGAGCTGAAAGTTAGTCAGGAAGCAAACGTGAATGTAAATGCAAAACACAGTGTAGAGATAAGATGGCATTCTTCTATAGTGTTTGGAGAGAACTGTGCTGACTGAAACCTGAACTAGAATCTAGGTTTAGGTCAGAGCTAAAAAGAAATCAAGTCTTCTGCCTATGGCATGAAATAGCTCTGCCATTTGACACATCTGCAACCTGCAGAAGAGCAATGCTATGCATGAAGTTTTATATTCATCAGTTTGCAGATTTTTGGGAGTTGTACATCACTTTCCCAGAGTTTGAACAGTTTGCTTTCCTGAAATGCACACCCTCTTCATGTCTGTTCATGGAGAGCTGCTATTTGGGCATTGTGCTTTGCTGAAGCTTTATTCTATTATCTTTTTCAGGACACAGGAAGCCCTATCATCTTCCTGAAGATTTGAGGATGAGTGGTCTTTTTTAATAAGTTATTTATTCACATGTATGCATGCTACATAAAGAAGATAAATGGGTTGTAAGGTATTTTCATAATGGAATCAAATACATTAATAGAATGTCCTTCTGATGGGAGCTTCTTTATAGTTTAACAATTTTAAAAGCCCAAACGACAACAACCAAACGATGGGTTAAAAATCTATTAACTTTTGATTTCATAAGTATAGAATGCCCCAGGATAAAAGACACTGGAAACAGTTACCTGAGGTAGCTTCAGTACCGCATCGCAGGTTCTTGGAGATGTAAGAGCTATAACCAAGGTTGCCTGGTGAGAGGGACCACTCTGTTGCTTTTGGGAATACCCAAGCACATATGCAGCTCCTGGAACAAATGAATAGAACCTGGAAAAGGAAATGAGTGTTTAAAAGGATCTGTCTTTGAAATAATTGGTTATTACTTGTTCAGAATAAACTGCTCCCATAAAGCATTATGCATTGTGTTAGACATTTTGTATCAAAGGTTTGGTTTTACATGCTGGTGTGTATGGGAGGAGGAGCAGGCAGATTTTTACTGTTAATGGGTGAAATAATCTTAAGGATCCTTGACTGAAGAGCAGAGTGATATGAGATGAAAAGTATGGCCAACTTGTTTTAAACATATTCAGAGTTAATAACAGGCTTAAGTTTAAATAGAAACTAAAAAAACAACATAATAAAAAGTAAATGATCCTCTACTAATGTGTGTGATGGTTTGGGAGTTCCCCGCCCCCCCACACTTGTAAAATGCCCCAGACTAGATTCTCAACCGGCTGGAAGTTAAAAGATGAAGCTATATTTACAACTCAGCACAATATACAAGCAAATATATACAGTATATACAGGAATATTTACAGAAATATACAAGTTTAAGGTAATACAGACACACAACTCCCCTCCCAGAAATCAGAGACCCCAGGAGGGGCTCCCAACCACCCTTCCACCTTCTCCCCACTCCCACACCTTACCCCAAGGTTTCGGACAATCAGCCGGAGGAGGAGATTAGAAGAAAAAGTGGTTAATGGAGTTACTCAACAGAGAGGAGAAGCCAGAGCTGCTAGCCCAAGAAGCTGTGCCCGAGAAGCTGCTAGCCCAAGACTCAAGAAGCAAGCAAGTGCCTTGTGACCCAGACTGCCCGCTTGAGAGACTCTTATCTTTTTGTAAACATTTGCAGCAAGCCTATGAGTGAAGTAGACACCACCACTGTTTTCCTTCACAGCCTATAGTACAATTTTCTCTACTAAAAAATATTCCGATTAGCTCAAACCAGCACAATGTGTCAGTCCTGCAGCAGTAATTTTTATCAAGAATCTTTTTCCCACTAAGATAGACAATGAGTTACCAGAGGGATCTCTGTGCTTGGGTTCCTTTACAGGCTTGGGAATCAAACAGAGAAATTCAGAAAATACTCCTTTTAAGAAGTGCATGGTCTCAGAGACAAAACAGTTGAGTTTTGCAGCTTTGCTCCAGGTTACTCAACTGGATGGTTTCGTCCCCTCTAATAGGGGCAGACATGAATACATCAGGTAATACTATCTAATATAAAAAATTCTCTTCAGTAGACATTAACCAAATCACCTGTATGCTTTTAATCTGAGAGCTTGTATGACATGCATAGTTAGCTGAGTTGTTGTATGTGCCTGTATTTTGGTGGCACTATGAAGAAAGATTAAGCTTTGAGATGGATCTGCATCTTACTGCAGGCAAATGCATTCACACAACAAATGAATGGATACAATAGGTACTATATGTGTATGGATAGACACTTATGTGGACTGAACCCAGTAGTTACAGGTTTATTACAACAAGCATTACACATCATTTTCTGTTTAGCGTGCAATAACCCACATGGGAAGCATTTGTACCACCTACTTCAGAAGTTAGGGGTGCCTACTTCAGGAAATTACCCTCCCTTGTAGGGTCAGTAACAGATTCCTTCAGAGAACCAAAATTAGGCTTCTGCTTTAAGCCTCCATCAATTAGGAAGCACCAGGAGACAAATTTATTAATTCGGACAATTTAAATTGAAAGTCTGCGATAGATTAAGTGAATCCCATCATCCCCCTTGTTTCAAGTGCTTTCCCTGCAAACTGAAATACAGTATGGGAATGAATAAACAGAAAATCTGGGTTTATAATGTACTGGTTTTGCAGTTCAGAAACAGCAGAACCCAATCTGTGCTTATCTGGGGCACTGTCTTCTGTGTATTTTTAAAACCCCTGAAATCTCACCATCCTGCAGTTGTTCGGACTGTTGAAGGCACTTTTGCCCACTTCAGCTTCATCTGCAGGGCTGGATAAGCAGCAAAATGCCCTGTTGCAATCTGCGTAGCAATGTGGTAGTCCTTGCAATCTTTACCCCATTTAAGAGAACCCTAGTGGAAGGGAATATATGTGGTTTTGTATAAAATGTAGTAAGATGGTTATATTTCATTTACATTTGAGCTGATCATTGTTTAAAACTTACCACTACTTTGTGGGAATTTATTAGTGAAGCATCAGCACACAGCTTCCATCTGCTTGGTCCTGTGATGCTTGAAACAAACACCTGTATCCTGGATCTCATGGGTTGTGTATCAGTGTACAGTACAAGCTGCAAGCCTGTTGGCTGCTTGTTTCTGTGGATGGCACGAAGGACTGCAGCCAGTACTGGTGGCTTGCTGTCTCCCAAGAATTTAGGCTTAAATCAGCAGAGAGGGAATAGAGACAAATGTCATACACAAAGCATTAAAATAGCTATATGGAAACCACAGATAAAAGTACTTGTAGAGGAAAAGTCTCATTCAAAAAGTATTTTAATGTGAAGTACAGGACAGCAACACAGATCATCACTGAATACAATTCATAGGTAATTTTGCCAGTCTTTCAAGAGAGAGCTGTCATGACCTATGCAAGTAAAACAATAGTGCTGGGTTTTGTTTTTTTTTTTAAATTAAGAAATTTCAGTGTAACAAAAGGAAGTATAGAGTAAGACACTATTGTATAAAAACCCAACGTCACTCAGTTGACACTGCTCTCTTACCAACCTGTAGTTTAACTAATAGTCTTTTTGATAAGATTTGTTGCACCATCTGCTTAAATGACAGAGGAGTTGACAGAGGAGTTCCACTTGTTCAGTGGAGTCCAAAGTGTGGTACTTGCATGAGGAGCAGCACATGGCCCAGTTCAAAGTAGGACCCTTGTGTCTGGCACAAGCACCCACTCCAGCTGTGACTATCCTACCTGAGCTGCGGGGCAGGAGTCCCCCACCTGAGCAGGGGAGAGCTGCAGGTAAGATGAGCTGTGGCACAGCAGGTCCTCTCTGTGCTGCCAGGTCTGGGTGACAGAGACTCACAGGAGATTTAAGTGACACAGAGCCAGTGGGGACTTAGGGGAAAATGGAGAAAGAGCAAGGCTGTGGCTGCAGAAGAAGGTATGTGTGATGAGAGCATGGGGAAAGACTGTGAAGAGTTCAGTGAAGTGGTAATGTGGTGAAGAGGCAGACAAGAGAGATGAATTCAAGTTATGTGGAAATGGGCAAAGGGAGAAGATAGTTCTGGTTGGCTTTTTTCCACAAGCAGCTTGCACTAACAACTGGGGGCTGCTGGTGCAGAGGAGATGCCTCAGCAAAGTAAGGTCAACTGGTTTGTAAACTTACAGGTCTGAAATGTGTGAGATTTTGTTCTGATGAAATCTACTATAGATTCTCTCAGTTCTTGCAGTAATTCTTACAGAAGGACAGGCAGTGTGAACTACATACCATGGAGTTGTTGCTGAATAAATTCAACATCTTTATTTCTTGTAGATTAAGACACTCACCTGAGACATGGCTCTAGAGGTGCCTTCATCACTAGCTGAAGCAGCCGAGCTGTTCAGGACTTCCCTTCTGCGGTCCTGCCAAAACAGAATCTCCTTGAAGCAAGTTGTTTATCATTGGAAGTTGTTACAGAGTTATTTTCTCATATCTTTATTCTCAGAGAACTAGGCTTTAATTGCAGCCAAGCTAGTGAGGCCCAACTCACTGTGTAAGCAGTAGATGTACCTGTTCATCTGCTGGCTTGAACCAAAACTGGTAAACAGGTATATTCGCCTGTGAAAATAGATAATATGTAAGAAGATCTAGTTACTTTTGACAAATCCATTAAAGAGTTCAGTATTGAATGTGGGGGGAAAAAAAAAAAAGGTAAAACAAAATTAAATTTTGTAAACATTTTAAACTGAAATCTAAAATGTGGAACTTCTGCACTGAAATGCTTCAGAGAACTAGAGAGGTTAAAAAGGGGGACAAGCTCTGCTAGGTAAATCTCTGCTCTACCTTTTCCCATCCTGGAACAAACAGATGCCCTCAACCATTTTTCTCTTTTTTTGGTTCATATTCTATAGGTGCAATTTTCTTTATGTACAAAAACAGGCACTACAAGAAATATAAAGAGGTGCAGCCTAAGTCAATTACCTGCTTATTGGAATGTTCACTGTCCCCGCTGCAGTGCCTTTCTCCAGAGTGGTATTCACTGCTGCTGCAGACTTTGCTGCTAGCAGAGCTGACACTGCTGCTCCTGCTGCTGCTGCCACGCTTCTTCCTAGAAAGCTTTTTTTCATGTTTCTTGTGTTCATTATCATCAGCAAATGAAGCAGTGAAAGAGGAGTATGAGCTGGAGAAAAGGCTTGCCCTGGGTTCTATCCAGCGGTCTGTATCAGGAGACTTTTCTGTCCTGTGAACCCGTCTCCTGCGGGGCCGTGTTTCATTTCCAACCTCCAAAATAGTTTGAAATGTTATGAGTTTATGACTTGCTTTGTAACATTTCTCTGGGTGTCAGACAAGCTTCTCACCACAGGCTTTCAAGGAAATAAAATTTCCTGGCCCCATATGGTGCAGAAGCTGCCCCAGAACTCATCCAAACCCATTTCTACCAGGCAAAATCCTTGTTTTCCCATGCTATTTTTCCACTCTGCAAATTCTTGGTTTTATTTTTAGGAAAACATTTCCTTTTCTGATGCTCCAAGTCTCTTACCTGAAACACATAATCAATGCCTAGAATCTTCTTAAGTTTTGCTTGAATGTTCTCATATGGAGATGGCTCCTCCTCTTCCTTAGATGCTGAGCTTGCCACATCTATTATTTTGGATGCTGCTTTGGATCCTGCCTGGATCTCCAGCTCTATTTTGTCAATATCAGCATCTGTTTGAACTAAAGTCAAGATATTTACATTCCAGGGTTGTGCTACTTGAGCAGCATTCACGAATTAACAGAAAAGCTTGTCATGACTGTACCTGGCTTCAAAACTATTTTGCCTTCAAATTCTCCAATTAATTTGTGCAGATAGGTGTTTCTTAAGAAAGGAGAATTGTGTGACTTTAAGCTGAGGCAAGCAGAACACCCCAAGCTCTCAAATTTTCTACAGAAGTTGCGTACATTAAGTCTCGACAGTCTTCCTCCGACATTGTAGTGATGTCCTTCTTCTGAACCTTGCTGGTGTCCTTTGGATCTCACACTAGAAATATTGCTTTGCTGATTAAAAAAACAAACAAACAAACAAAAGCTTAGCTTTGGAGATTCAAGCAGTAGAAGCAGTGGGTTGTCCTCCAAAGTGATAGCTCTCCTGCCCAGCCTTTCCCAGGTAGTGTTTCACAAACACAATCCACTGGAGGGATTTGGGAAGAAAATCCATCTCAGGATTTAGGAAGAAAAACATATATCCTTCCCAGGAGCCATCTTTTCCACATCGTTTTGGCTCACACACACAAAAGAAAGGAATATTGTACAAGGATATGAATTTCACGTAACCTCCCCATGACTGTAAAGAAATAGGAAGACCCACTGTCAAACTAACTCTACCTGCATGAGATGATGAGAGTGACTAAATTGTGAATGATACGTCTTGAACCCATGGGGATTTAAGTTAGGCTTGGTTTGGAATATGACAGGCACCTGCTGAAAGTCACAGTTTGCACTTGTGATCTCATTAGCCAGATGCTGTGTTGGGGATGGTCGCCTTCTCTGAGGAGCTGCTTGTTCTCTATCTGTCTGCAATACAGGTGATGAGAGGCCTCCTTACCTTCCAGTCAGGTCTTGAAGATCTCTCTGATGACTGAAATGGCTGGTCAGAGGTACTTGGTGCTTCTTTGGGGAGAAGATTGGATTTCTTTTCAGAATCTGCTTCTTCCGTGTTTCTCGAAATAGCATAAGCTTCACTCCTGTGGAGGTGATAAACAGCACACAAGGAACATATTCTGATTTGGCTTGCCTTTCTTTGCTGGTGCAAAAAAAAAGACAATACAAAGCTGCCAACGTACAGCAGAACCTAACAAGTCATTGTATGGTTTTGATTTTGTAACAGACAGCTCACAATCACTAACACATAACGAGCCAAATACAGCAAGATCTTCTGTACCTCACAGCTGCAAGCTCAACCTCCTGATGGCAGGGAAGGGCTTCAATCTTCAAGTTCTTCTCTTTTATATTTATCCTGGCATCAAATTTCATTGTAGTGTTAGCACTGAACTCTGCATGAAATTCAAGACCACTCTGAAAGTATTGTGTATTAATCCCCATCATTGCAATCACATGAAAATAAGTCCTGAAAAAGTGGAAATAAAAACATGCATAATTACAGATTAATATGCACATATCTAACTTCAAAGTGCAAAATTGCATTTGCACACAGATGGGTTTTTTTTAGCCTGTTACAATATATCACTTTATCCATCAGTAGTGGCTCTTAAAATATTAACAGAAGCAAAGCTGAAGTGCTCCTAGAAAAGCTGAAGAGATTTATTTGATGAACAAAGTGTGAACACTCTGACTGCTTTGTCACTGATACACTGCTTGAGGACAAGCTAATGCTAGAATCTCCTAGCTTCAGCCTGAGTCTAATTATAGCTATTATTGTAATTATCATTATTACTGTTGTCATTATTAGTACTGTTGCTTTTCCTTTTTATTTTGCAGATCCAGAAGCATTTTTGGTTTTCCCCTGAAATCCCCCCCAGCTTTTGCCAGGTGGTGATGTGATTCTGTGCAGAGCTTGTAAAGACCTGTTTGTACATAAGCAACTACATCTTCACAGCTTAGTATCTTTAGTCACTGAACAGGTACCAACATAGTCCATTTTCAGCAATGACAGAAAAACGTGGCACCTTGGGGGATATGGTGCATATGGCTACGGATGCAGGGTTGTAACACTTCAGGAGATTGTGTTTCTGTCTGACAACTTCACAGCTCTGAACCAGGACAGCCACCCCAAACCTGGCACAAGTAAGACCCCTACATAACACCATCCGATCACATAACTATTTTGATGTAAACAGAAATGCTCCTCTGTGCACATGTGAAAATAAATGTCATTTTTACTTTGGCTTGATGTCAGCATGAATATCCATGTTAGTTTCCAGCAACTGTGAAGGTCTAAAATTGTCAGGTAATGGTGGTGACACATGTACATCCACTGCAAAAGACAGACAGGAATTATGAGCAGAGAAACAATAAAAATCTGGAGATGTAATGTTTTCAATAAGCACAGTAGTGAAAATATGGGCCGTGCTTTTATGTTTTTTAATACTTGATGTGATGATTTGAAGATCGCTGCTCCAAACCAGAATTACAGAAATATGTCCCAGGTAAACATGCTAATTCCTTCTCTTACCCTTAGGAGGTAGCCAGACACTAATGTTTCCACATTACAGGAGTATTTTTCTATATTACAGAGGAATATAATTTCAGCAGAGGGATTGGACCCACAATTACTCTGGGGAAGCTGCTCGGTTTGGCATCCCAAACTCACCATCGGCCACAGCCCCAGTCAGCGTCGTGCCACACAGACTGAGCTCCAGTGGCACACCGACCACTGTGGGCACAATGTGCCGCAGCTCAGCCACCACCGCCGGCAGGGTCCATTGTGTTGAAATCCCTTGCTGGACCTTTTCCACCACTTTTTTCAACACTACCTGCCAGTTTGATGAGCCAGTTAGGCTCTGAAAAGAGAGAAATAGGTTCAGTAAGTAGGTAAGAACAGACAGGGAAGATAAACTATTCAACATCGCAGATGAAAAAGGCAACGCCCTTGTCAGTACCAGCATGGTCTGCTGAATGATGTCTTTGTCAATGTCAGCAAAGGCGATCTCTTGGCCCAACACTTTGACATAAGCAGACACTAGAGGATCTTCAGGAGGTAGTTCTTTCCATCCCAGAAGCTGTGGTGTTAAGAAGAGATGTGGGAAAAGGGAAGAATGTCACTTAAAATACGGTAATGTGTTAGCAAAGAATAGATCCCATCTGAAGGATGCTAACCATGGTTCCTCAGCCAAAAAAACTGTTTAATAGACACCTTACAGGTCTGAACCAATGTGGCCTTTCTTATGTTGCTTAAATGACTTCAGCAGGAGTTTCCCTACATAAGGATGAGGTAAGGACCTGTAATTTCTGCCGTTGTGAGTAGTGGGTGACCGCTGAGGACTCATGAACAAAAACCATATTCAATAATCATTTTAAAAGAGAAGAGCAACCACTTACTGCCTTTTAACATACACTTTACAACACATGAATTTTGTCTGTCAGCATCATAATCATCTTTTGTACTGTACATTGAGGGCTGACACGTTGTGTGAAAAGGTTGCCTCTATTAACAGCATAAGTACGATTTAAGTACATCTTTCCATGACCAAACAGGATGACTACCTCCTTTCTCATGAAACATCAAAGGAATGACTCGGTGGGTGGGTGATGCAACCCCGGTGCTGGCGGGAACTGTGCATTGCAAACAGATCAGAAGGGTGCATAGAGACATACACACCGTTTGACTGAGCTCCTTCACTGTCTTGTGTGTATCATGCTCAGCAAAGGAAATATTCTGCTTCCTTATAAGGTCAGTCAGGCTTTGTGACCGAAGGGCCACCTGTAGGAAACAAGAGTCAGTTGTTGCAGCCCAAGTACAGGACAGCCCAGAGAAAACTTTGTACCTAGTATTAAACTCACCAAAGCTGCTCTAAATACATATTTCATGAAGCACTTGTAAGACTACATCTACCTGACAGGTGACTGCAGGCTATGGCTGTGGATGCTGAGGGCATACTGAACCAATTTTTAATTAGTCAGCAGGGATAATTTTAGGGTGGTGCAGAGCACAGCACAGGCTGCAAAGCTTGCCCAAGAAGCTGAGTAAATGCCTGCATGCTGTTACATGGAGCGTCGTGCTGCCCTGGCTGCACTGCAAGCTGAAATTTCAGATACTATTTCCCTGTACTTATGCAAAACACCCTAGTTGCCATGTGACTTTAGGTAGGCTGTCTAAGCTTTCCTCTGCTTTCCTAGGTTTTCAGGGCTATACTGAATGTGTCCATTGATGAACATATGTGTCAAGAAGCCCAGATAAAAGAAGCAACCTAAATAAAATCGTAATCCTTTCCTAAATTTTGTCTTCCACGTCTGTCCCAACAGATAGATGTGGAGTTAAATGCTACACACAGTCCAAATGGTTTGACAAGTAATGCTATTGGTTCTGGCATGCACCTAGCTGGATGCTTTAATGAAATACTTACCTCAATAATATCTGTTGCAGTGTTTGAATAATATCCTCTCACTTTTGTGATTATATCAGATGGAATTATGGTGCTGGGACTGTCCATTAAATAGACCCTCCAGATAGCACCAGCCTGATATTCAGCTATCACAGGAATAAAAAGCAGCAGAGGTTTTGGTTAGGGTCTCCAAGGTGCCTCATGTATGTAAGTCACCTCAGGCACATGCTGTAGTAGATCATAAGGAGTTCTATCAGCATTCAGTCACATAGATTTGCAAGCTTTCAATCTCAAGAAAAGAACTTCATTCTAGAGCAAAGTTAACACACATACAGTGCCTGAAGAAGGAGGCTTAAATTCATGTGCAGACACAGCTTTCCCCAGCAAACACCCAGAGAGGGTTAGAACACTCTCAGGGCATTTTGCATGTTAGGAGGCTCTTGTGCTTTTGCTGTTTCAAGAGTGCACTAACCTCACAGCCTGTGATTGGATACTGGATGAAAATCATGAACCACAATAGAGACATTTGGCTACTTAAGCTGAAGCAGTGAACAGGGCACCTGGTACTCACAAGAGAAATCGCCAACATGAATGACCTTACTGTACCGATAGCTCAGCCTGTCAAGTCTGGGGCTCAGTAGCTTAATGGCAATATTGCAAGCAGCAGATCTGAGTAATAAAAAGTTAAATCATATGAAGATAGTTGACTGGGACCAAATTGTTAAAAAACTACAAGGGAAAAAAAAAGCATCACTTGCTACTAAAAATGCGCTTCTTCCTCTACTTACAGACTGTAGAGCTGTGGGATCCTGCCTGTTGCCAGAGCCTTCATGTGTGAATATGTGAAACTGGCTACTTGCAAGCTGGGCTCTGTCAGCAGCGAGACGGCCAGCGCTGTTACAGTTGGAAGTGCAGGCTTAGCTTCGAACAGGACAACACAAGCCACCATTCGCACATTAGGAGCGAGTGTGTTGTCCATAAAGACCTGGAGGGAGATCTCCTTTACCTAGAAGAGGAAGTTACAACCTGTGATCACCTCAATCTCTCAGTGAGACATGATTCTTAAACCATGTATGTATGATCTGCAATGAATGAGGAACAAAACCCTAAACAAAGACTTGAGCACAGGATCTGTGAGAGAAAATTAAGATATTGCTGGATGCACAGTGGACAGCACTGGAACAAACAGACATTAGTAATGGATCCAGTGTTAAGTAACTAATGCAACCTCTTCCCAAGGATATCAGCAAGGACAGGCTGATGTCAGGACTTTCCAGTGTGTGAAAGAGGAAGACCGGTAACTGAGAAAGGTACTCAGAGTAGCTAACACTCCCTGGTGCCTTTGTTATCCCTGAATCACTAAGTTAACCCAAATCATATTCTCCAAGACATAATTTCGATTACTTTTGCAGGGTATTTTCTGGCAATTTTCCTCAAGGCCAACACGGCATCCACATGAATTCTGTTTGGTAGTGAAGCTGCGGCCGGGGAAAATGTTGGCAGAAACTTCAGAATGCGTTTGATGCTGGCTGGTTCTCCTGCATTGCCGATGGCTTTCAGGGCCAAGCTCATGTCTTTGGCATCGCCTTTGCTGGTGGCTTCAGTAGCAAGGTCATGGAGTGGCTGAAGACAGAGCAGACTGTATTAATCTCATCGGTGATGATCTTAAAAGAATGCATAAAGATACACGTTGCCATAGCAAGCAAAACTGCTGCTGGTGCACAGCCCAGAATAAAGCTGTTGAGATTTTTCTCCCAGGAAAAATGTCACCATCGTTACCAGGGTGCCAAATGTGGAATGTACGAGCAAACTTTCTCCTCCTGTTGTAATTGATTTTAAATTACACCTGACCCTGTGCATATGAGATAGTTCTAGGTGGATGCCTACATCAGAGAGTCTGTTGCAAACTTTAGAGCAGCCCCAAGCCCAGGCAGGGTTCAGTTTTTCCCTGGGGCACCTCCACCAGCAGCCACCAGCATCTGTGCAGCTGCAGAATTACACTTGCCTATTTTTCACTCCCTGTAGCAATAGCAAGTTTACTTAAAGAGTTTCGCTGTGCTGAAAAGACAAATTATGCTTCTGGTAGCTTGGCTTTGTTTCAGTCTCTTTTGGAAGATGTAAACATCTCCAACATCAGCAGGCTATCTCAGTGCTGTGATTCTTGAGTAAGAAGCCAGGGCTGCATAGTTCAAGGACAATGTCCTGAATATTTCTGACAGTGATATGCAGTTACGTAAAAGGATCTATTTGGAAGCCCGGACCTGTTTGGAAGCCCTTACCTATGACCTATCTAGAGTTTTGCTTATATTCACTTTAGTGCTTTTTAAATGTTTTTTGGTTTTTTGTTTGGTCGGTTGGTTTTTGTTTTGATTTTTTTTTTTTAAGTACACTACTTAATGCAAAAGTGGAGAGAAGAATTGCAGTTATTTTGCTTTAATGTTAAATTTGTCATACCTAAACTCAGTTTCAAGTTGTTTATAGGATCCATTATCCCCAGGATTTCTACCACTTACATTTGAAATTCTGAATTGCTAAGACCAGATTTTTCAAAGGCAATCACAGCTAAGAGTGAGGCTGGTAAACAGCGAGTTATCTAATTGCCAGCATTGTGAGAGCTAAATTAGAGGCATTTTAAAAAATTCTTCACCCCTTATGAATAAGAAATGAGAGTCACCTACCTGAAGAAGTTCATTTGGACAAAGTGAAATCTGAGCACAGTGTTTATTTACCATGCTACCATATCCCAGGTAAACAACTATTCGATGTATCGGTACTTCCTGGATTTGGGGGCAGGTCAGAAAAGCCTGCAGAAGAAAGAAGCAGGAGCCTTTAATGTTTCTAATCGTTAGAGCTGATACGTAGTATTTAGTCAAAGCTGCATTTGAGAAATAGATAAAACTGCTTTGATTTTGGCTTTACTTTTGTTTTTTCCCCCTAAATATTTTGAGAAGTTAAACCAAATGCTAGTCACTCAGCTACCTTACAAGTAAATAGACTCCCTCCTGTTAAACTGCATGTGCTTTAGATTTTGGTTACATGATACCGTTTTCTTGAATTTATCTAATAAAAAGAAAAAAGGCAAGAATAAATCAATAGTGGTTTTCTTGGGATTTGTTGATTTTAACACATGTCAAAACCCATATAAAAATGTTGGCAACAAATGTTTGGAAAAATCTTCTAAAGCTTTCTCTGTTTCTGTGAATGCCTTGAATTTTATGAATTTAGAAGGAAATGTGTTGCATTTTTCACTTGGAATCCTATGAATTCACCATTAAAAAGAAATGAGAGGGAAATTGAAGAATGAGCCATACTCACTGAGGCAATTTCTAGGGTTTGCTTGTTGGGTATAACAAAATGGAAGGCGAGAGAGAGAGTTATAGTTGCTTCCCAGAAGTTCAGCTTCTCATCATGAATTTTTTGCTTCAGGAATTGGAATGTATCAGTAGTTCCTGCAGCACAGATGGCACTCAGGAACCAGTGCCTGACAGAGAGAGGAAGATTTGTTATCCCCATTGCCCAGTATGCTTCTGATTGGAAATCCTGGCTGAAGGCATTACAGTTACCTGTAGGGGTGGTTGTGAGCAAACTGGACCCACAAAAACTCAATTTGATCAAAGGTCACTAAGCGAAGAAGCTGAACCATTTGTAAGAACTTGGCTGAAGCTTCTTTAGTCTCTCCTGCCTTCTTGGTCTGAACTAATTGCTGCAGTGTTTCTGTTAACTATAGGGGAAAACAGACAGTTGGGTGCATGTCTGAAATAGTTATTTGATGACCTGTTAACCATATAAATAGTGAAAGAGTATGACAAGCAAGTTTCTAATACCTGTAAATCTGGATTTGTAATCCTTATTAGAGGAATTGGCATCCAGAGTAGCTCTCCTGAGAAGTGATAACGAAGACTTCCCTGGTTTTGCAGTTGAGTTTTTATCGCACTGTTGAGACTCCTCTTAATGTCAATCAAAGACAGTTCTTGTCTTCAAGGGAGAGAAACAAATGCATCAGTAGCCTTTAACCACACTGTGTGCATGGAAGACATACAGCAGTTGGAGGAGACAGAGGAGTACCCAGCAGCACCATTGTGTTAACCACAAATAGGTCGTGGACTTCTCGTTTTGTGCGCTGCTCTGGATGATCTGGAAATGCCATAGGACTGGAGAGAGCTTTCATTAGATTTGGCAAAGTGTCTGAGACATGGGGCAAATGTTTCAGGTGGCTCAGCAAAATCCTAAACAGCAGAGCACAGGACCTGCCTGGGTGCCCTGAGGGACATACAGTGCCTCAGCCCTTCACAGCTACAGGCCATGCTGCTTTTTAAGCCACAAATCAACACTGAATATGTTTTAGCCGTCTCCTCCTGGCTCTGATAATCATAGTTAATCTAAGACATACATGGTGCCCACCTTGCCTCCATGGTTGCTGCTGCATTGGGTTCATTGAAGGGGGATATCTGGTACACCTGCTTGGAGGTAGCAGACATCATCAAGGCCCCGCTGTCATCGTACTTCATCTTGTAAGTGAACATCACTGTGCCCTTAATGTTTCTGACTTTCTAGAAATGCAAATAGACCCACTCACAAACGCAGCCAGGCACAGACAACATGCTCAGTGCGATGCAAGAGTGCTTGGCAGTTGTTCATGTCTGAGCATGTCAACAGGACTCCGTGCTGCTCATACCAGAGGGCAGGTGGGGCAAGGTCTGATGTATGCCATTCCTGTGTTCTTCACTGCTTTCTCCTGGCAGTCTGTCAGGTCCTTGCTTTTGGAAATGGTGGCACGGTTATTCTTGCTGTCATCCTGGATAATGTATCTGGTTTGACAGATGCCTTCAATCCCAGCCTATTGGTTGAACACAGTGAATTTGCCACTTGAAATGGCAATAAGTAGGTGAGAGAAAAATGTCTGGGAAGTGTACATCCAGACAAGTCACTACATAACAGTAAAATGAGAATATAAGCGTAGAAACAACAAACCTCTTGTAGTTCATACACATTTTGTGACTTTTTGATGGTGATCTGCATCACGTTCAGAATTCCTCTCACTAGGTTAGTGCACAAGATGGGACAGTCCGCAGGGGCAAAAATACTTCCAACCCTTCCCTCTGTGTACTCGAACTTAAAGGCTTGGCTGAAACATGCAGCAATGGTCTCTGTGAGCCTCAAAGATGGAGTGAAGGGGTCTGTGGGCCAGAAGCCATTGCATTCCTCCAGCTTTGGTGACTGAATCTGTGAACAAAATGAGGAAAGCATTCATCCTGTTAATTCCGTTTGAATGAGTGCAATAAGAGAGAAACTGGGCACTTGCAGTCCCTACCTGGATGCAAGCCATTTATCCAACATGGAGGAAACATTTTCCTCCTCAGACTCTTCTACTGGGCCTAGGAAGCACTTGAACTTGAAAACACAATTGATGTGAAGGGTCTCTGCCAGAAAAATAACATAATGCAAGCAGCATTCAGAACTTCAGCAAGTCTGGTGAAGGTTACTGGGTGAGCAAACCATCAGCTGCCAGCAGTCTGTGTGGAAAGGATACTCACCCATTTTTCCCCAGATGCCTAGTGATGTCTCTTCACTCTACAAGGCAGTCAAACCATTGCTTAAGCTGCCTACCTAAACATAAGGGGACTATTTTGGCTACTACTCCTAGTCCAGTGTGTCCCAGAATGCCAAAGCCTCAGCACAGCTGATAGGGAAGCAGAGATGACTTCTCTGGGAAGAGACCTCACTGGGAAATAATGAAAAATGAACTGACAGCTCTTTCTTTAGAAGCAGCCGGCATAATTTTGAGTTTATTAATCTGTAAAGCTTGGCTGCAAGTCCTTGACTGCTACCTAGTGGGAATATGTCTGCATGCAGATACGTATCTAGCGACATACACACACACACCCCCCACTCTCATACATGTTCCTGCATTGAAGGAAAAGGTGTGGGTTTACTGCTCTGTTTTATTTTAGGCATTTATAATCAGTGCTGCAAGGGTGGTTTGCCTCTTGTCACGTTTTCTCAAATTAATCACAGAATCATAGAACGTTTTGCTTTGGAAGGGACCTTAAAGATCTTATGGTCCCTGCTGTTGGCAGGGACATCTTCCACTAGAACAGGCTGCTCAAAGCCCCATCCAACATGGCCTTGAGTACTTTCAGGAAGGGGACATCCACAATGTCTCTGGGCAACCTGTCCCTGTGCCTCACACCACCTTCACAGTGAAGAACTCTTTCCATACATCTAATATAAATCTGCCTTCTTTAAGTTTAAAGCCATTGCTCCTCATTTTATCACTACATGGCCTTGTAAAAAGTTCCTCTCCAGCTTTCTTTTAGGCCCTTTTTAGATACTGGAGGATTGCTGTAAGTTCTTTTTGGAATCTTCTCCAAGCTGAGCAGTGCCAACTCTCTCTCAGCCTATCTTCACAGGAGAAGCACTTCAGCCCTCTGATGATCTTAATCATGCTCCTTGAGACTTGTTTCAACACATTGATGTCCATCTTATCTTGAGGGCCCAGGGGTTGAATGCAGTACTTCAGGTGGAATTTCAGCAGAGTGGAGCAAGGAGAGGTGAGTCACCTCCCTGGAACTGCTGGTCACTCTTCTTTCAATGCAGCCCAGGATATGGTTGGCCTCTTGGGCCGTAAATGCAAATTGCCAGGTCATGTTGAGCTTCTCATTAACCAGCATCCTCGAGTTCTTCTTAGGGCTCTTCTCAAACTATTCAACATCCAGCCCGTTCTTGTGCTTGGGATTGCCTCTACTTGTGTGCAAGACCTTACAGCTGGTCTTGTTTAACTTCATGAGGTTCATATGACTCCATCTCTCAAGCTTGTCAAGGTCCCTCTAGATGACAAACCATTCCCTCCAGCATGTCAACCACACTACTCAGCTTGGTGTCACCAGCAAACTTGCTGAGGGTGCATTCAATCCCACTGTCCATGTTGTCAACAAAGATGTTAATCGGTTCTGGTCCTGATACCAACCCCTGAAGACTTGTCTCGTCTCCTTAAATCCTACCCCATGCTGTTATCTTCAATTGCTGAACTTAGTGAGGTTACACAGACCCTGCAACTGTAGAGGTGTGTAAATTTAATAATAGCTTTACACTATTTCAGTAACATATGCACAGGGTTACAGATTGAGTAAACTCCTAGGATGAATGCTAAGTGTCCTCTTACAGCTTTCTCCCCATGTGGTGTCTTCTTGATCTCTTTTATTCCATGCCAGCATTTAAATATGTTTGGTTTATTTTTTTCAATGACTAACAACACTTCCACATCTGATATTATGACACTAAACACAAATATTGCCATTAGAATTCTTCACATTTGAATTAATGCCTCTGTAAGACTGTCAAAAGGAGGATAATGGAGACAGAAGAGATTTTTTTCATGTGATATCTGAAATCCAGTGAGAAGCTTTTTTCAGGCTATGGACCAGGGTGGACATTTCAGTGCTCGAGCTTAGTGTTGCCTTCATAATAATATCTTAAAAATATTTCTTTAAAGTAGCTGCCTGCCATATTTCTGCATGAAGATGAACCTAAGGCAGCTTAAGTCAGGATGGTTGAGGAACTGCTGGCAGCAGAGCTGGGACAGCTCTGGCTTCCTCTTGCAGAGATGTGGGCTGCAAGGAAGCTGGTGGCAGTGTCTGTAAGCCACTCCTAGTAACCCAAAGCAGCTTAACTACAGCTGCAGACACTCCAGCAGCACCCTCAACTCTTGCTCAGCATGTCTTGAAGGTAAAGGATGTAAAACTCAGTGTCTGTCCGCACCTCTGCCTGCACTGAGGAAATCACTCGGGCTGACATGGGTCTTGTTTGTCTTTTACAAGCCTAGAAGAATGAACCAAATGTCTGAGTGCACAAGATGTGGCTGGGGGCTGTGGGTTCCCATGCCCATGGTGATTTACCTGGAGAAGGTGGTCGCTGTGAGACACACGACTGATTTCCAGTTTGCAGGTCAGTCTCACCCCTGCCATCGCCAGGCCTCTTTTGGGCAGCCCATGCAGGATGAAGCTCTCGTAGCCATACAGATAGGTCTTGCCAGTATGAAAAATGGGTTCTATTGAAAAGAAATAAGTAACAGAAACATCTCCTTTGCTATGACTGTTTTGATGTTACTTACAAGAACTGCCCAAGTAAGGAAAGGTGAGGCTGCTGCTACCAGAGATAGGTACAAGCAGCAGTCAAGGCTTGACTGTAGGTAAGGGCAGCATGGGAGCTAATCACTGGCGGTGGGAGTACACTTACCAAGGTCCTGCTTCTGGCCCCCTGTGTGGAAAGAAATATAAGAATCAAACTCCCTATCTATGTGGATCCTTTAATTGGTTATTCATGTATTCAGTACTGGCAAACAACCAATAATGGAATCCCCCAGTGTGCACACCACACCCTTGGGATACCAAGCCCATGCCAACCCCATTCACTCACTGCACTTACTTGGCTCTTCCTCTGCTGCCAAGCTTAGGCACAGAAATCTAATAATACTTTACAGCTGAAGTCATACAAAGGCTTCAGCAAGTTAACCACAGTGGCTCAGCAGCAGTGGGAAAATTTGAACTTACCCACAAAGGTGAGCACCAGGGCCAGGATGAGTCCTTTCATGCTGAAAGCAACTGAAAACTGACAGGGAAAATGTTCAGCTTTTATAGAGGAACTGTTAACAGGCACAGTAGATTTTGTTGAGTTATCAACTTTTTATCAACCAATGAAACCGTCTGAGGGAGAGAGGGTTGGGGACAAGATACTGGCTGATGTTGCTGAGCCAAAACTATCATAAACACTTCTGTTCCCATTTAGATAATTGAATAAACCAAAAGTACCTTTTGAAACAAGTGCTTAAAAGTATTCAAATGTAGTTAAAGCCAAAATATTTAGTGTGTAAGAAAAACCTACCAATTATCCTTATTCAGGTGCTATTACAATCCGTGCTGACTTTGCCCAGGTTATCCTGACCTGATCATGAGGCACATAGTTTATCTAACTGATAGTGCCTCACCAGGATTGTGCAAAATTCCCAGGCAGCCCTCTTGTGACACCGTGCCAATACCTACCCTGCTGTGAGTAGGACAGGCTGTCACCCACAGTGCTGCTCTCCAAGGACAGGGAATTCACTCAGCAATACAAACCTCCTATCATTGTCGCAAAAGCCATGGCTAAATACTGCTGTTCACTTTTCTAGAGAGCTAATGCATCAAACCTTTTACCAGTGTAATTAGTCATAGAGGGGTGTTAAGTGAGGATTGCCCTCATGAAGTCAAACAGGTGAGGCTGATGGGCATTACAGACACAAACCTCTTACCTTTTAAAGATGTACAAAGTATGGTTCACCCAAACTCATTTTGCATCATACAACAAGGGCCAGCATCTTCACCTCATGGCAAAACCCCCTTCTCCGATCAGTAGGCATTTTCCCTATCCTACTAGAAGCAGCTTTGCAAGTTCCTGAAGCTGCTTTTGGTTCCAAGGTTTGGCCTGGTCCCTGGATTCCCTGGTCCCCTACAACTGGGGCATGGAGCTGGTCTTAGTCAGAGCAGAGGAAGCCATCTGCATCACTTCCATCAGGAGAGAAGCCCCAGGCCTGGGGGGTTCACATCAGTGTTTCACAGCTACTGTTTGGCCATTAACCTTCTCCATAGGTGGGAAACAGAAGCTGCTACCCAGCTTACTCTGGAAAGGGATTGAGTTCAGTTTCTCATCAACAAATCAGTGTCTTCTAAGCAAGAGAGCAAGACAGCTTAGTTTTCATGATGCAGGCAGTTCAGCTGACAGGTTTTTCATAATTGGTAGCTGGGATATAATATATCTCTGACAAAGCATGGATTTTGTTTTTGTATCTAAGATTTTGTCTCTAGGGGAAGAAGAAAAAAAAAAATAAGAAAGAAGTAAATGTTGAAGCATGGCAGATGTTTCATCACAGTTTTACCAGCATCATGTGCTGGTTGTGATTAGTTTAGCTTCTTCCCTTATAAAACTGATGGCATATGATAGAAAAGCCATTCACTAGTGAGTTGTGTCATGTCTTTGGAGATTTGGTAAATAATAAATGTAGCTGAAGGATTTGGGTATACAGCTACTGGTGACTGGTGATTGAGGCTCAACAGCTCAATATATTATGGCATAACTGTTTGCAGCTGCACAGTCGAAGGCCATGAGGACTCTGAGCAGTGCAAGCAGAAGAGTGTTGCTGTGATGGCAGATTAAAGGCAACAGCTGTTGTATCTAGTATCTCAGAGTAACACCATATTACTAAAAGTGACTGGTGACTGTAGTAATGACACCACAAAGTGTGACAATCCTCACAATAACTGTCCTCTCTGGGGGCTATGTGAGATCTGCCTGACTACACAGGCAGGATATCCCCAAAAGCCACAGCCTGGGCCTTGCACCATCTTGTCGCCATCCCACCCCTTTTTTTGGCAGCAAATGCTGCATCCGCAGACCTCTACCATGCTGCTGGCATACCACAGGATCATCTGAGGATCTTCTCCAAGTGTAGGCAAAAGTTTTCAGTGAGGGCTTTGGCCTTTTTGGTTTCTTAATAGAACTGAACCCACTTATTTTCTTGAACATTTCTCCAGTATGTCAAGAATGATTTCATCTCCCAAGCTGTCCCTCCTACATTTACAATCCTTTCAAGCTTCATGTTTCTCCAAAGGATATAATCTGAATTAAGATGGGGTAAAAAAAAGAAGCCCATGAAAATTGTAAGGGTCACAAATGACTCTGCTGTGTCCAGGACCTGCTCTGGACAGCATTTCCTTTGAGCTGTGCTCAGGCCTGTCCACAATGGCAGTGGTGGAGATGGGCAGAGGCTTTCCTGCAGCCCCCTGCAAGGAGTACACCCACAGCTTACATCTCTCCACAGTCCCACAGGTACTTTGGATACCATGGTGTCTGGGTGACACTCATCTGTATGTCTCCTGCCAGGGTGTTACAGCTGCACTTACCACAGCATTTGCACTGCACGTGGTGGCTGATATTTACGCATCTCCTCAAAACTCTGCTCTAGCTGTAGCAGCCTGGACAGAGAGGAGCCCAGTAGCTGGCTGCTTATACCAGAGCCCTGCCATGGATCCCAGCTCCAGGGTCCTGCAAAGCCCTGGCTTCTGCTGGATTTGGCCTCAGGGATTACCTGGAAAGGCTGAGCTTCCAAACACTGCTCCGTGTGACTTCCAGACAAGCAGCAAACCCAGCAGCTCACTGCTTTACTGCTGCTGCCAGGTAGTACTCAAACTCTGCCTGTTCCCAGCTCCCCACCCCTTTGCAGTGCAAGGTAAAATTATACACAGTTTAAATGCTCTCATGGTATTTACGCCTGACTTTCAAACATATTTCTCTTGGTATTAAGGACATTAACCTTCCAGATTATAAATCTTACATCCAAACAATAAAACTTGCATCCACACATCCACTGAAGGTACTAAAGCTGCTCGAGAAAGCAAAACAAAACTTTTACGGAATGTTCTCAAGTGTTTTCGAAAACTAGCCAGTGGTTACCTCTCCACCCTGCATGATTTTCATGATTTTTTTTCCCAGTGGTTTCTACTGATTTATAGACCCAGGTAACTTGCTTCTAACTAATGTAACTGTGACGGTTTGGGAGTTCCCCGCCCCCCCACACTTTAAAATGACCCAGACTAGATCTCAGCCGGACTGGAAGTTAAGAGATGAAGCTCTATTTACAGCTCAGCACAATATACAAGCAAATATATACAGTATTTACAGGAATATTTACAGAAATATACAAGTTTAAGGTAATACAGACACACAACTCCCCTCCCAGAAATCAGAGACCCCAGGAGGGGCTCCCAACCACCCTTCCACCTTCTCCCCACTCCCGCACCTTACCCCAAGGTTTGGCTTACGTGCAAGGAGGATCAGCTGGGGAGGATTAGAAGAAAAGTGGTTAGTGAAGTTATGCAACAGAGAGAAGAAGCCAGAGCTGCTAGCCCAAGACCCAAGCAGCAAGCCAGCCCAGTAAGCAAGTGAGTCCCTCGTGACCCAGACTGCCAGCTCGAGAGACTCTTATCATCTTTGTTTTGGTTTTATTATACCTAAACATCACAGCAAGCCTCTGAGTGAAGTAGACATCACCATGGTTTTACCTTCACAGCATACAGTATAATTTTCTCTATTAAAAAATATTCCAATTAGCTCAAACCAGCACAGTAACCAACATTTTTAACAGTTCTGTAGGATCATATTCTTCTTTGCAGCTTTTGTAATGAAGTTTGTTAACAAACTTTGTTATAAAAAGTGAATGTGTGTTCAGCCTAATGAAAATGGCTGGATGTATGTGCATTTATTGTGAGAACACAGATGAGAAAGTACAATACTCTATCTATTGAAAACTATGCAAAACCCTGATGACTTAGGTTGCCAGCAATTTCATTGCCATCAATAGTTTTGTCTATGCCATATTCTAAAGCAATACTTTCAACCAGTGTATATACTTGGTCTACAAGCACAGTCTTAGAGGAAAGAAGAAAACATCTTTCAATTCACTGAAACCCTTTGAGCTCCAGCAGTCACAGCAGATCTGAAGTAGGTGGGCAGGAGACAGAGCCTGCCTGGTGATAGTGCCATGACAAGGGCTCATCCTGGGTGTGGAGGCTGAGTCACCTCACTTGAAGTGCAAAATTATGTCTCTGCTTCAGATCCTTTGACAGGTTGTAACTCCACCATGTCCTCTTCAAAGACCCCTGATCCAAGCTAGTTTCTTCATGTGCTGCATCAGGCACAAAACATGACTCCCTCAGAGCAGCCTTATCCAGTGACATGAGATTCAGGCTTATTCTCTGATCTTGCTGTTCCCTACATGATGTGCAGCACTGACACGTCATGTAGTTGCTGCAGAGCACCATAGCTGAGTTGCTACTGCAAAGTTTGCTGCATTGTACAGAGGTGTTCGGTTCCTGCTCCGGGTGCATAGGATAGCAGCACCAGGGAGGGAAGCACTGGGGGAAACAAGTAGGAGCCTGGTACCACAATTAACCAATCCATATCCCTGAGGGGGCCTGACAGACACATACCCAGTGCACAGATGGTGATCATGGACTCAAGGAGTCTATTTAATGGGGAGTGACAAGAAGAAACAGAGACCTCCTCTTCCCATAACCAGTGAAATAAAGAAGCCTTCATTTCTTTTCCCCATGCATGGATTTATTATGAAATCAGGTATTTATGGGCAATCATAACAGTTTTTACACAAATAAAGTTCAATACTTTAAATTACTTAGGAAGATTCCACACTATGTCTATTATTCCTGAAGATGAGTTTTCTTGCACCACACAATAAAAACATGAAAGTGTTTCTGGTTTTTTGCTGTGCTGCAATGTACAGCTTCAAGCACTGCAGTCTTCGCTCTCACAAGAACATGCTATGTGTGCATCAACAGTGGTCTGCAAATCCTCTGACTTCTGATCAAACTTCGTCTGTTTGTCTGTCAGGCTGGTAGCAGAATCTGATGGGCAACACAAAGCAAGAAGCAAACAGCATACTTCAGAAGCAGTTTTGCAAGATACAGTATTTATCATGTCATTACCATTTACTAGCCATTAATTACAGCAGGTTTAGCTTCTCCTCACATATTTGTATTTGTCTAAGTCACACAGAGATGTTCCAGGAATTTATAAGTCAATTCTACCATGAAAACTACTCCTTCTTGTAGAATTTTATTAGTAGTACATTTAGGACAGGATATTATGATCTTAAAGTAAAAACAAACTTGGAAAACAGACATGAACCTCCCATCCATATAATCTGTGTCTACCTGATCTAATCCCTAATAATCTACAAAATACCTATTAAAAAGGCATTCTTCCATGTCTCTGCACCCATGTGTGGGAGTCCTGTGTACACCTGCCCTTCTGTTTCTTATATCAGCTCAGTGAAATAGGGTCAATGCTCAAAGGCAGTGGTATATGAAAATATGCAAGGTGAGGATCCCTGTTTCTGAATGCTGCACATGGTAAGATGCAGGTGAATCCTCACAGGCTGCAACACATAGACTTTCATATGAATGACAGTGTGACTGTACTGCTATCCTGCCCTTATTTTGTTAGCTCAGAGCACAACGAAGGGGAGTTCAGTTTAGATTTTAGATCCCAGTATAGTAAAAAACAGAGTGAAGTTACAACAGGGAGCTGTCTCTTTCACTAAAGGAAACTTTACATATTAAAAACTCCAAAACACTCCCCAAAAAAGCCCCAGGGAAAAGTCTTCATTCAGTACCACAGAAAGTCCCTTCTACCTGTGGATATGGTAGATGGGTCACATGCTTCAAGTGGGATAACTGAGTCAAAGCACAATCTATTGAGGCTTTTGTGCAGTTCCTATTCAGTAGGATTTATATTGACTTACCAGCTGGGAGACAGTGGAAACCAACAGTGACTGGAGTAGTCTTGGTGGCAGAGCATCCTTTCACGCAGCGCAACACAGCCTCTGTAGAGTAGCACTTGGACTCTACACCCACAATCTGAACTGTCTTCTCAAGCTTCACGAATGAGCGCCGCAGTTTGCAGGCTGTAACACAACCATCGCTGATAGCTTATGTGCTTCCACAAAAACATCTCCCCAGAAGCATCCATCTGCCAAGGCTGACAATTTGCAAACTACCTTCCTCTATGAAGACTATATTTTGACCGTAATTGAAGCAGCATCACTGACTGATAAGCTTTTCAAATCAGCTAATTAGATATGGAGCTATGAAAAGTTACTTTCACATGTCACTGGCCTGTGGAAACATAATTTGATGTACTTTCTAATAAGCATTTTTCAAAGCAAACTGGCTTACTGAATAGCTGCAAAACCACATTCAAAAGCACTGAATACTCAGCAGTAAAAATAAAGGGGGGGCTTTCTGACCAAACAAAAATAACCACTAAAGAATTACACTGCTACCACTGTCATTCAGACACAGAATAGCTGTAGAGAGAGACCAAAAGTCATCAGTGCCAAGCCAGTGATACTGATTTAATTTCAGTGAAGCAGTTAGAAGTGTGTGAGAAGCTAAATGCATTACAATTTATTCCTGAATATAAGCAGCTTTATTGTCTATGATTTCATACGTTTGACCATACGTTAAATGAAATGCAACATAAGGTCACTAACTGACCATGGGAACATTGTTGTGTACATTCATGTGGACTCCCTGTCTATCTAAAGCAAGTTTAATCTCCAGTATTCTTCACAAAGATATAGGAGAATAACAGTAAATGCACAGCTAAACCTGTAGAAGCCAGAGACTAAGGGTGCCCTTTCCACCAGGACAAGCCTTTACAAAGGCAACGTGCCTGTCTCCTCCGCACTAGGCTATGCTCTTGCATAATAACCTCAGTTCAGAGCACACCATAAGATGCTAATCTTCTTGAAAGACTTAAAAGACAGCCTTTTCCTTTCAAGCATGTCATTAAGTCCCTGAAACTGTTCATGCCCTTGAATGCTTTGCTTGACAGGTTGCACTAGTTCAAAAATCAGATGGTCAGCCATGGTAATAACTATTAATCCCCATCTGATTTTTGGTGGGTCAAATGCTGGAAACTGATGTCTGGAAAATGTGTTGTGCATTCAATGTGAATTTATCATCTTACATTTTCTTCTGATCTTCTAAAACACTTCATAACTGAAACAAATACTTAAGGTGGAACTTAATAATTTTTTTTTAAATGCTTATTGTAAAGCATTTTTATGCTTTATTACAAAATTAATTATTATATTACAAAATTTTCTAAACAGGGCTTACATTTTCTGAACAACTGCAGTAATATTATATGTGATTTATAAGAGCTTGCATACCTCCTGTACAAGGCTTTTCTTCCAAAATCCAAGAATGCCCAAAGCTCACTGCATCTTTGGCTAGATATCCATTGGGCATTCGATATTCCTGTTCACATTCTGCATCATATTTTCCACATATCCCACACATTTTTCCTGCCATCCATAAAGCAACTTGAATCTTTGAGAAAAAACAAACAAACAAACAAAAAAACCCCAAAACCATTTCAAGTTAAGAAAAATAATATCTATGGAGTAGATTTTTGCTATGCAGGTCCTTTCCGCTAGAAGATAGTGTACAAACATTTAAAATCTCTTTGGTAAGAATTCAAAAGGGTCTGATGCCAAACTCCATGTTGCTTCAGCATCTTTAACTGTTACAGCCTTTAAAACCTTCTATGCCAGTCTAGTATGTTAACTTATTAATAGTCTAGGCTATTAATATGCCCAAGTTTTTTTCTGTTGAATATTTTCATGGTATAGGTGGTAGATACAGTATGATTTATTGATTTCTTACATTCCTATTTCACATTAATTTTAGCCTAGCATTTAAAGCTTATGTATCAATGGCTGCATTTTTGCTGACTTAAAGACTTATACAGCTGTAAGACCAGTGGACAGGAGCTGAAAATTTATTTTTCTTGCAAATGTAGTGCTGCTTCAATGTATGTACACTCACAGGCCTGTTTACCGAAACACTCCTGTATTGCAGGAATAACATACTTTGGTTGGTGAAAGATTCTCACTTCTCCCACTCAGAAATAAATAGCAGGAATATGCAATCCTCTAGTGTCAACTTCCCTTTTAGAATTTTTTGGGCCCTACAGACATTTAGCTATGCCATTCTATACTCTTGCACTAGTACATAAAGATTTAAGAGAATACTATGGAATTTTCACAACACCCAAGCTTATGAAGAACAAAACCTTGAATGTGTGTCCATCAAAGTACAATTTGTCAATGCCATAGGCTGGGGCAATAAGTGCAAGCCCTTGCTTTTCACTGTAGATCCACAGAGAAGCACCTAGAAGAAAGGGAAATACAATAAAGCAGAACCAAAACTGGCTTCTTTAAGAGAGAAAAAAGCAACTGTCATATTTCTAGAATGTTCTTTCCCTTGAAATTCCTCAATTGTTTTATTCAAGAAAAAAAAAGTCAATAAAACAATGTAGAAATGTATATATAAACAGGTGTCTGCAAAAAGTTTGAAAACAATTATATTTATTGTTTTTTCTTTGAGTTAGTAACATATTTGTAATGATTTCTAGAAATAAATACCGAGCTGTCTATAATGTCTATGTAGTCGTCCAAGTATACAACACCCTGAGTACACTGTACTGGAGTAAGGAAATATGAAGAACATCTTGACTGCAACTGCAGCTATTTCTAGCACAACTGCCAATTCCCAAGTATGTGGCAAATAGGACAGAGCTCAGCACTGGCAGATGCTAACCCAATTTCAGCAAGACTTAACCTGATTTGTATAGTACAGTTCTACAGCCAGGAAATACCTGCATTTCCCATAGCTCCTGACTGCACAGCACAACATGAAACAAGCTCCTGCTGTACTTTCAACAGGGAAAAACAAACAAAAAAAAATCCTGCTTTGAGAGAAGCAAGCAGGCCATTTCTCCTCTTCTCCATATTTGTTCCTAGCAGATTGCAGAACATTAGCCAAAATTATACAAATCAAATTAGGAAAAACATTGACATACAAGTGTGGTGGGTTTTAGAAAAGCTCTACTTTAAAAGGTTTTAGTCAAGTAAGATTTTATAGTGCCACCAAACCACTACACAAATTTGGAACTCTAGTGGGAGCTGCAGTAACCAATGAAAAGGAAGATCTTCATCTTAGTTATAGCTTGCCTCATTTGGCCATTTCAAGGCTCTTCACACTTTAATCAGTCTTTCTACATGTTCCCATGCAAGTGAGTAAAATGCGTGTTCTT
>VWYK01016026.1:2815-26284 GCA_013399775.1 Semnornis frantzii | reverse complement strand
TAAATATTAACCTTACAGCTAACATTAGAAATACTTTGTTGAATGCAAACTGATAGAACCTCCTTGACAGATTCTGGTCTTTTTTTCCTTTCTCCTAAGATGTACTCAAAAAAACCAGCAGATGCTGCGCCACTTACCATCAGACGTGTATGTGACATTTGTTTGAGGGCTTTCAACCCCGTTCACCCACAGTTTCACCTGTCCCTTCTCAGGCTGCATATCAATTTCACTGTTAAGGAGAAAAGTGTTCGTGCTCTGTATCACATTCACATGCATATGGTGACAAAGGCATTTTCCTGCTCACTAATTATCACTGGTCACAGCATAAGCTCATTTCAACTACTTAAATTACATCAGCGGTATTCTTGTCACCTTAAATGCAGGATAACACCATCGGCATCACATTCAATATGCATGGAAAGTAAATAAGGGGAATACTGAAATGCCATGAGCTGCCAGCCGCTGCAGTAAAGCCCAGATCTGAGCTCCTTTCCTGGTAAATATGGACAGTGCAGTCCCTCGTGCTCCCAGAATGTGGCAGAAGTTACTTACTGAATGCCAAGCTTGATGTTGATTGCTTTCAGGTTCACAGCGTCGTCAGCAGTCCTCATCATCACCACGAACTTGAGGTCAGAGCTGCAATCCTGTGCCAAGATGTGATAGCAGTTTGCCGGCAACGTGTAGTTAAACTGAACTTCATTGAAGGTTGTGATGGTGTTACGGGAAACTGAGCAGCGAGCTGCATATATAAAATGCCAGTAAATGTTTTTCCTTAAAAGAAAGTGATTAAGTAGCATTTTTTTCCCTTTTTTTCCCCCACTATGTGATATTTTTACATGGATTACAAACACTTTTGGCTACTAAGCACCCATAAATTCTAAAAGTGACATGGGAAATGTACTCCTCTATCAAGCAAAAAGTAATTGCCAGAAGGTTCACGTGTTATCAATTCAGAAATTGTTATCTTGATCTGAAACATCAATGATTTCTCTGTGCACGAGATTCTCTCCCCATTGAACAACCTTCACATTACAGCACATTTCTTAATTAACTGGAAACAGATATCCCAGAAAAATTCAGAAGGTACCAAGGTTACTGAGGAGACAGAAGATGTCATCCTTCTGAACTTGATCAGACTCTGACCTTTCAAATTCTCAAGCACTGCAGAGGGGGCTTCAGCAAAGACATTCCAGATGGGAGGCTGCAGCTCTGAAGCTGGTATCTTTGGACCTATGGGGAGTGACAGGGGAAGCCTCAAGGCTTTTTCGTAGATGACCATCTGAAAAGAAATTAAAAAACACATTCAAAATATATTTGTGCCAGGTATTCACAGTAAACAGCTGAGATCAGCTTTTTTCTCATATTTGCAGTTCAATATTACTTTCTTCCATTATGACTGACAAAGACTTCATGTGGACTTTCTTCCACTATGGCTGGCAAAGCTCATCTGACTCACTGTCTGTGAGCTTTTTGCTTCTGCTTATAGCTTTCTAGTATCATGTGGGTCATCATTCAGATATAACTGGGAGAGAATGAATCACTCCCCTTCAAAGGTGGTCGAGCGAACACTTATGGAGCTACTACAGATGGAACTGCATGTCATTATAAGTACCCATGGATCTCTCTTTTTCCATGAACAAAACCACTCTATGAATATTCTTGGATGGAATATAAAAAAGTTGAAAATAAATAAAAGTTGTTTTCATCATTTTCACTCAGACTTAAGCTTACATCAGGAAGCTTGATAACAACATCGCATGTCCTTGGAGAAGTTAGAGCCACAATCGCCTTGGCTTGTTGAGAAGGATTCTTGTCTGTTTTTTCAGAGAACCCCAGCATAAATGCAGCCCCAGGGACAAACTTGTAAAACCTTTGAAAATTCAAATCAGAAAGAACTTGTGAAATAGAGAAGCAAAAAAGAAGCACACATCCCAACCAGGCTACCTCACATCTGTGTGTATGGAGTGTACAGATCCTTCAGCATCACTGGTTAGGTCCCTATGACCGCTCTCTGCTTTATGGATTGAGTGTTCTGTGAAAGGAAGGATCTGTTCCTCAGCTTTCAATAATTATGTAGAGAATAAAGAATTACTCTACATTACAGTAGGATTATGATCTCCCACTCAGATTTTATGTCTGAATGCAGTACTGGAACAAATCAGAGTAGTGTAATATCTGGTGCTTTAACCTCTAGAACTTCATGAGTGGATGCTGATTTTTCCTAGTTGACCAGTATCACAAAAGAATGTCTCTAAAATCTCACCATTCTGCTATGGATTTGACACTTGATGGAACTTTAGACCACTTCACTTTCAGTTGTACAGCAGGGTGGTCAGCAAACCTCCCAGTGACCAGCTTAGTTGAAATACGGTAGTCCTTGCAATTCCGTCCCCATTTGAGGTAAGCCTGTAGCGGAGAGAGAAACAATCCATGTTTAAATGCGTGGAGTGTGGGTTTCCTCTGATGCATACAGCTGCGTGTAACGATCTCTGAGCCTTACCGCTGCCTTGTGAGCATTGAGGACTGAAGCATCTGCACAGAGCTTCCACTTGCTTGAATCTGTGAGGTTTGATACAAATACCTGCACCCGAGGCTTGATGGAGTCAATATCAGCATATACCACAAACTGGAGGCCTCCTATTTTCTTATCATTACGAATGCCGTGAAGGAAAGCAGCTAATACTGGTGTTTTGACATCTCCCAAAAACTTTGGCTAAGAAGAAGGGGGAGAAAATATGAAAATAATATAAATATAAAAAGAGTTACCACGGAATATTTTTAGATGCAAGAGCTAGATGCATAAATGAAAAATAAGCATATAAACTGCAAATACATACCAGTATGTGCATCTCATACATAGGCATATGTACCACACACACCCCCCTGTAAGCGGTTTTTAATGTGCTTGTGTCTCTGCATGCAGATATGCGTTTTATCACTGTATTTTATATGAGCCAAAATTTGTGCTGTTTCCTGAGCTACAGCTTATACCATGGCAATATTCATATCATTGGGATACAGTAATGAGTTACATGATGTGAGTTGCATTGTTAATACCCATGTATTTGCTTGTGAATTAAAGGAAGGGCTTCGGTCTGACTAACATCATCACCTGTCAGTTGTACTCATCACATTCTCACAACAACAACATCCCTCAACAAGTGTCCTCCTATTTATCTGTCTGGTTGGTCTGTTGCTTTCACCTCATACTTCAGCTGTGAGTTCTGAGGCAGGCAGTTGTTTATGTAAGAAGGATCCTCACCCGCTGCAGAGGAAAGTGTGCGTGAGAACTATGGCGCATGTCTCACTCTTGATTGATATCTGAGACTTGAGAGGTTGGTGCTTCTGACTTCCCATTTCCTTAACTGTACAACTACTGTAAGTGTGTGGCTATTCTGCCATTCTTCCAAGCTGCCCAAAATTCCTAGAAATGATGCAACTAACCCGGAAATCATCTTGAGATGAGGTGCCACCGGATTTTGTAGAGGAGTATGTGCTTCTCGGGCTGTCATCTGGGATTTTCTTTTTAGGGAACTGCAAGAAGAAAGCAAATCATGCTCAAGACGGCAATTGAGAAGCATACATGAGGAAACTGCTCAAAGCAGTGCTGAAGAACACTCTTTGTCATGGCATTTGGTGCTGCTAAATTCATGTTCCAAACCTGAGTAACTCAGTGACCTGCAAAATGTTGTCTAGCTCTGACAAACCTGCTTTTACCCAAACATATATGAACCCTCAGAAGAAAGAAGTCTAGATGAGAATTCCCTGTGTGAATTTTGCATCTACTTTGCAGAACAACAAATGGCATCATGTGCACAGCACAAAGGAGAACATAGCTCTCAGTCTTTATACATCTCAGAAGACCCACCACAGTTTATTTGTGTTCTAAATGCTATCTGTACTGTAACTTTCCTCAATAAAGACAACAAGTTGCCTTTAAAGGTTTCCATTTGACTGATGACCGATTTTGTACTTAATTTACTGAGGAAAGAAAACTTACCTCTTGTTTGTGTGCGGATCTAAAGCGATACTGATAAATCTCATTAACTTCCTTTGAAAATAAAAACAAGAAGATTAAAATTCTCAGAAGAAAAGAAATACAGCAATTACATTGAAATCTGAGCACTGGGAATTAAGTAAGAATTTTAGTAATTATGATTCATTCATAGTTCTGTATGCTTAGTCACAAGCACACAATGCAAGATTTGAATTTTATATTAGGCATTAATATTTGTAAGGCATTACCACAAAATCAATAAAGAAACATGCAGAGTCTGTTGACAGAAAGTAGTCAATTGACCAAAAATGGTTTCCTGCCTATAAGTAAAGTTTCAAACAACTTGTGGAAACTTTAGAGATGCTTTGAAGTATAAATGTGAGTCAACAAACACAGGTGTGTTTGCAAAATAAATTTTGCAATTCTATGTTTTATAATTTCCTAATTTATGATGCAAAGCCAGCTGCCATCAGAAATGTGATTCACAAACATTAGCAGCAGTTAGTTTACTGAGTTACCCATGCTTTGGAATGGCGGCGGCTGCTGCTGCTGCTGCTGCTGCTGCTGCTGCTGCTGCTGCTGCTGCTGCTGCTGCTACTTTCTGAATGATGTCCATGGCTATGGTGATTGGATGACTTGCTGCTGCTGTCATTCAGGTACCTTGAGTGATGTCCATGGCTATGGTGACTTGACTTCTTGCTGCTGCTGCTACTACTGCTCTTGCTGCTGCTGCTACTGCTCTTGCTGCTGCTGCTGCTGCTACTGCTCTTACTGCTGCTGCTGCTACTGCTACTGCTCTTACTGCTGCTGCTGCTGCTGCTACTCTTACTGCTGCTGCTGCTGCTGCTGCCTCTGCCACTACTGCTACTGCTCTTGCTGCTTGAATCTTTCTTTCTTGCTTTCTTTACTTGATCATTCTCTTCTTTATCCACAGCCTTTATACGTTCAGGAGAAGCAGCAGATGATGAGGAAGAAGAGGAGCCAGATGAGCTGGAGGGATTTTTTGCATTAGGGTCTGTCCCAAGCTCTGCTAGCACAGCGTTTCCTTTCTTAGATTGTTGCTTCTTCTGGTCTTGTGTTTTATTTGCAACCTGCAAAACCAGTTCAGAGAAGTGCGAGAGAGGAGTATATCCACTTCTGTATTTACAAAGTTAGACTTCTCTGAGTGTCAGACAAGCTGCTCACATCAGCCTTTCAAACTTCCCTGCCTCACTTGCTGCAGAAGCTGCAGAACTCCCTTAGGTCCACTCTACCTGAAATCTAGTCCAGTACAGTGGACCAGCCCTGGTTGAACGCACTTCTTAGAATCAGTCTGTCCAAATGCAGCACTGCCTGACAGGTCTGGCATGGGCATCTTTGAAACTAGCCCTATCCTTGCTTTCCTGTGCCTGTTTTCCACATTGAAGTTCAAATTCTTTGCTTCATTTATAGGAAAATATCCCCTTCTCTCATGCTCCAAGTCTCTTACCTTGAACACATTTCCAATGCCTAGAATCTTTTTCAGTTTAGCTTGAACATCCTCATACGGAGATGACTCATCTGCTTCCTCGGTCTCTGATTTTACCACGTCAATTACTTTGGAAGCTGCTCTGGATCCTGCTTGAATCTCCAACTGAATTTTGTCAATATCAGCATCTGTTTGAACTACATATCAGTTGCACGTTAGAAGGTTATACTGCTTCAAATAGCACCAATAAACTTAAGACAACAAGGCTTGTGCTCAATATTGTACCTGGCATCAAGGCTATTTTAGCTTCATGTTCTCCAATTAATTTGTGCAAATATGTATTTTTCAGGAAACTGGCATCTTGTGACCTGCTGGAAAAGCAGATCTGGCAACGAAGATGATGTAGTTTGACACAAATCTCTTGTTTATGACTTTTTCTTCCTGTACCACGGTGAAAGTTCTCTTGAGAGCTATAGACTTGTTTCTTTGGTGTGCTGTCAGGTCCTTGCTGCATTGAAGATAAATATGTGAATACCACTTGGCAGCTTACCATAGGCAAGAGTAAAACTTGTGCAGATGCAGATGTGCATCACAGAGAGGGCAAATATTACTATCTATGCAAAAAGGAGTAGGTTACCGTTGTGAAACGTTCAACGGAATCTTTCTCTGCTGGTTTGAAAGGTTCTTCAACAATACTTGATGAAGCATCTCCTGGAAGAATTGAGGTCTTTTTTTCAACGCCTAGCTCTGCGATGTTTCTTGACACAGCAAAAGCCTTGTGTCTGTTGAGAAAAGCACAAAAGCAGGTGAATCATTTCAAGTAAGACTTCACAAGAAATATGAGTTTCTTACATCACAGGAACTTTTCAAAATCTGGATACATTTGAGCAAACTTCCAAACCATGAAAGGTATTTGGGGCTTTAGTGTCTGTTTTTAAACTAAAAGACAACAAAATAGTAAACCAACAAAAATGAAAACCACAAAATGATAAGTAACCTAAAATAAAAATTAAACTCCTGAATAATTTAGGTATCTTTCGACTTTTAACAACCCTACTTCTCTTCCTTGCTCTTTACCCCAGAGATTCTGCTACACACTGAATGGTCACTGTCTATCTAAAAAGCTCTGTAAGGAGGTCAGTGAATAATGAATTTTACAAGGTTTCAGCAATATGACATAATGTTTCTGTACCTTCCAACCACTATTTCGGTTTCCTCACGGCATGGATTTGTTTCAATCTTAATGTTTTTCAGTTTGATGTCTATCTTGGCATCAAATTTCGTTGGCACTTTTATCAGGGCCTTGCCTTGAATTTCAACAGCATGTTGGAAGTACTCTGTGTTGATACCCATTGTCGCCACTGTCTGTACGTATAAGCTGAAACAGAGTGAGGTGGCCAGATGTGAACAAGGTGCTCTTTTTCAACATGTTGGTCTGCCTTTTCATTAAAAAGCCTCCATCATACATATAAAGCCTTAGGAACCTGCCATACCTTGGTTTTATGTCAGACCGGATCTGCACAGTGGATTCAAGCAACTGGGAAGGTTTAAAATCTCCAGTTAAAGAGGGAGTTATCTTTCCATCAACTGCAAATGACAGAATGATATTTAAACATGGTAAAAGAAAGGATTTGAATTGAGACAAGATACATTTTCCAGGAAGAGAACATTTTTGTTATGCCTGGAAAGTAAGACAGACTTTGGGGTACATGACATCTTTTATGAGTCTTAAAAATACTGAAAATATACAGAAAACTTGTTCAGTAGGGAAAGGTTCTGATGCAACATATTGAAAATGGAAATACAACTAGAGTAATGAAATAAAGTGCTGACCCAAAGGAAAGTTTGTTAATTTGCATAACATTGGAATTTTGGAAATGCTAGGAGCCAAAAGACAGTGAATGGTGGCTGGGCAACTAGGCTAAACAAACTCTGTTCTCCAGTCTTTCCTCACATCAAGTGTGAATATCTTTTTTTGTATTGTGAACCCAAAATTGGACATTGTAATTCAGATGGAGCTTCAGGTGGGCTTAGTAGAGGAGAGAAATAATTTTCATGGTAGCTCTGCTCTTGCTGTTGCAACCAATGATGCAGTTGTCCTTCATCACCACAAGAGCACACTGCTGATTCACTATACTGGCTTGTCCTCCAGGCCTCCCTGTCCCTTTTCTGCAAAGGTGCCAGCCTTTACACTTCCAAGGGTTACTCCATTCCAGGTGAAGGACTTTGTGTTGCACTTGTTTAATTTCATCACGCTTACGTCGGGCTATACTCTCCAGCCTGTCCGTGGGTTGGAAGTCTGAGCCCTCAGTGCAGTGACTGCTCCCAACAATTCATTGTCATCATTGACATGGATTTGCTGAGGGTGCTATCTCCTCCAAAGTTCAGGTTGTTAAAAGAGACAATGAACAAATGCTAACGATGGAGGAATGTTGCTTGTAACAAGCTACCAATTAGATAGTCATCTGTTGACTACTCCTGGAGTAATTACCAATTACTCTTGGTAATTTTGCAAGGTGATCAGATATCTAGACAGCTTTTCTTCACTTCATAGTCCATCCATCCAATTTATACCTCCTCAACTTGGCTACAAGGATACTATTTAGGAAAAAAAACCTGACAAACAAACCAACAGAAAAAAAACCAATAAAAAACAAAGCCACCAAACATAGTTAAAAACAACCACAAAACAAGGAGTGGAGGTCCAAAGATGTTATTAAATCAAAGCAACAAACCAAAACCCAAGAACAGTGAGGAGTGGGCATATACAGAGCACAAGTACATGTACTTTCATTCCTTATTGGTGTCATCAGAATTAAGGGTCAGTTTTGCCTAAATTAAAAGCCTGCTGCACTGCAAATAGTATGATCACTCCATTAACTTATTGATAAGCATTTGTAGTTATGTGTTTATCCTTTTACAACAGAGCTCTCTTTGTCTCTTTTCGCAAGCTCTCTTTCCGTATTTCTTAACATGTCTTTAAACTGGAGCAGGGTAGATTTAGACATAAGCCTGAAGCTCCTTACAATGAGTGGTAGAATACTGGAACTGGTTGCTCAGGAATGTGGTTGAGGCCCCATCCCTGGCGATATTCAAGATCAGACTTGATGTGGCCCTGGGCAGCCTGATCTAGTGGGAGGTACTCCTGAGGTTCACTGTAGGGGGTTGGACAAGATGACCTTTGAGGGTCCCTTCCAACTTGATGCAATCTGTGAATACTACTTCATACTTTTGTTTTGATTGACTTCTATTTTATTCTCTGCTTAAATCACAACTGAATACTGGTTAGATATGAGTGCATCTCTCAGGAGCCAGCCTCTTCTGCTCTTGTCTGCATTAGGAAATGTTTTTCTGGCCTTGAATGCTGTGACCTTTCTCTCTCTTTGGTTTCCCAGATTCTCACCTCACCATCTTTGTCTTTGATCTGTTCAAAGATGAGGCAAAAATACCCGTGTCCGACTTCTCTCCAAACACCTTCACTGTCTCCTCTCCACTACATAAAATAGTTCTAATTTCCTGGTTTTCCACTCTTTCTCCAGTCCCTCTTGGCCTCCTCCCTCTCAGAACTCACCACTGAATGCTGCACGTGCCAGAGCAGTTGTGTATGACCCGTACTCCAGTGGCAGGCCAGTGGAGGTAGGGACAATGTAGCGCAGCTCTCCCAGCCACACCGGCTGCGTCCATTGTCCTGCAACGCCGTTGCGGATTTGGTTGACAATTTTCTTTATCGCTGTGTTCCTGTCAGTAGGTTCTAGCACAGTCTGCAGTGAAACAGAAACCCAAACCACTTGGAAATAAACCCAAAATACTGTCAATTCTTTTAAAGAAAAGTAGGGATCCCTGGTACCTTTGCAACCTGATGCAGGACTTCCTTGTTGATGTTGACGTAGGCCAGCTCCTGGCCAAATAGTTTCAAGTAGGCTGTAATCAATGGGGTTTCTTCTGGCAATTCCTTCCATCCCAACAGCTAGAAAACAGATAAAGAAACAAGCAAACTTCCTTAATGCAACACTCTACAAATGGTAATTTTGCAAGGTGATCAGACCCATCACTGACCAAGCTGCAATCTTCCATTGCCGCTTCTGTTTCTTTGCTGCTTTGTAAATAATGTCACTAATTCAGACTCACTTCCTGAGATGCCCATGAAGAACCTCCTGTCCAGTATTAATGCAACACATTTATGCAGAGCTATTACTATGATTAGTACTGCTAGTACCACTAAGCCCAATTTGAAAGCACAGCCATAAATCATCTTTTCACTTGTAGGAAAAGGTATATTGTTAATTAAGTGAAGTAGGGGAAAAGGGTGAGGAGGAAGCCTGGCAGGCATGAGACAAACACCATGCTGCAATGTTCACCTTCCCTCTCTCCCCCTGTACTTCTTCTGCAGCCATATGTGAAGTGGGGAGGAGGCAGGGCCGGAGTAACAATTTGCAGAAGGCATTGCAGCTGTCACAGGAGTGATAACCGCTGCAGTCTCACCGCAGACCTCTCTTTCACAGAAATACTCAGAATGATTGATAGGTAGGTAGGTTGCCTTCTGAGACAGGGCTTAAGTAGTACAAGAAGCCTCACTAAACAGCCCTTCATCTAACCCATATGCTGCATTACAGAAAATGCTTACAGTTTTTCCAATCTCCTTTATCTTTTTGTAGGTGGGATATTCAGCAAATGGGATGTTTTGCTTCACAATGACGTCTGTGAGCCCTTCCACACGAACGCCAGCCTACCAACACAGCATGAGAAGGAGCAGTCTGAAACATACTTACAGAGATGAAACTTTGTGGTCAGTTTCAATTTTAATTTGCTTTATTATTGATTTAAGTAGATATTTACCTCCACCAAATCAGCCACTGACCCTGCAGAATATGCCTTGAGCTTGGAAATTATTGCTGATGGGAACATTGTTCCTGGACTATTCATAACATAGACATCTCCAGCAGCACCAACTTTATAGTTATCTACGGCAGAAGTAAACAAATGACATTTTTTTCCCCCTACTTTTTCAACTATTGAGTTCATCGTTCAAGATAATACTTGTATCTTTTTCCATTGCCAATGCTAAGACATAACATAAATTGTAACTAACTGAAGTTTAGGCCCAAGTTCTTCCTCAACATGAGGAAAAACATCTTTCCTGTAAGGGTACAGAGCACTGGAACAGGCTCCCCAGAGAAGTTTCCTTCCCTGGAGACTTTCAAAATCCATCTGGATGGGTTCCTGTGTGACCTGCGGTAGATTCTATGATCCTGCTCTGGCAGGGAAGTTGGACTTGATGATCTATGGATATCCTTTCCAATCCCTAATACCCTGTAATCCTGTGAAATTGGTAATAAATGGCCACTTATGTACTTTTAAATATGTGACTGTCAAATTTAAGTTGGATTTTTAACTGAAATGCAGAACACTGTGTTTCTCCAAATAACTTAATGTCTCTTATGAATGTATTTCTGCAGTGGAAATTTCCTGGTCATTGAAATGTTTTTACTCACCAAAGTAACCACCAATATGAATGACCTTGCTATACCGATAGCTCAGTTTGTCCAGCTTGGGGGCCAGCAGCTTCAGGGCAATATTGCAAGCTGAAGATCTGAACAAGATGAGAAAGGTAATAATATGCAGAAAATATGCTGCATTCAGTTTGTCAGTGCCTTCAGCACTCACTAGCAGGAATGTTCCAAAAATTATTTGTAGAAGATCCCCCATTTCATTCTTGTCTCTACTTACATGTTGTACATGTACGGCAAACGGCTCTTCGACAAAGCCTTCATGTGGGAATACACAAAACTGGCCACCTGCAAATTGCTGTCCTTCATTGCCACGTTAGCTATTGTTGTTATTAAAGGAAGAGCAGGCCTTGTCTCAAAGATAACAGCACAAGCAATCATTCGCACTTCAGGGGGAAGTGACTGGTCTGCAAGGATCTGAATCAGATATCCCTGCACCTGTGGAGAGAAAACAGTGTCTGGAATCACCAATAATTCAAAATTTCTCTGCAGGTTGGATGTATGTGTAACCCATAAGAAATGTGGGGAAATAGGTCATTGTCCCTGGAGAAAGGTTTCCTGATTTTTTTCACTGCATGATTCCACATCCTTTTACTAAGACAGTTGAAGAGGCCGTGGAAGAATAGCCCCATGGAGAAGGGTGGGCACTAATCTGAAATCATCATCCATGCAGCAATGTATTGGGTCACTGCAATCGCCACACAATTGAAAAAAACCAAAACAAAACCAAACAACACATCAGCATATCTCTTTGCATTATTGACAGTCAAAGATTTGTGAATAACTTTGGAGGAAAACAACAGTAAATAATATGACAGGTTCATTCTTTGGACTAACCCGCTGACTTGCTGAGTGTGCTTCCCTGTTTTAGACCACTTTTAAAATGTGAGCTTCAGCAGCTCACCAAAGACAGTCTGAATAAGTGCTCTCTCACATAGCTCCTATATCTAAACCATCTGAAAAGCAGGAGTCTTCCCTACGCTGACCACACCAACAACTTCAGCAGAAAGTCAGTGGTGACTCATTCAACCTTAAGGGAACAGTCTAAAGGAGGCAGAACAATATCAGCATTTTGCTTATATGCTCAACAGAAAGTGTCTTTCTCCTCTTGACTATCAAGGCAGATTGAATTATATGTCTGACTTTTAGGTGGCTACATTTCTATCATGTATAACTAGCACAGGACTTAATTGGTTATGACAAATGAAACACTGCTGGTATCCCTTCTACTGACTAACAGCTTAGTAGAAAACATCAGCTGAAATTTAAAATTGTATTGTGGTGTTCTTAGAGATAATATTTTATTTTTAAACATGGTGAGTTCACAGGAAGGATATCATTAAATTCAATACCCTTTAGAGTATGTATGTTCTTAATTCACAAAGTAAAAAAATCTCTGACACGTCATACTTACTGTTTTGGGGTCCTTCCAGGCTATTTTTCTTAAGGCCATTATGGCATCAATCTGAATGTGGATGGGGACATCAGAAGCACTGGATGAGAATAAGGGAAGGAACTTCAGGATGCGCTTGATGCTGGCTGGTTCTCCCACATTACCAAGACACTTCAGAGCTAATTTCATTTTGTCTTCACGGCCCCTGCTGACTGCTTCGTCTGCCAGGTCATGGATGGGCTAAAAGCAAAGCACAATTCAGTCTTTTCTTCCTAACATATAGGTTGTCCACAATGTTCCCCTTACCCACTAATAAGCCTATCACAATAAATCGACTAGCTTTAATAAAATCAGTCAGTAATGTCTTCTCTCGGGATTTTCTCATACAACATGAAAACTGTGGTTTCAATGATGAAGCAAATATCTACATCAGCAAATTCATTCATTGCCTTTGTTCTGAAGGAGAACTATGAAATATGTACTTGTAAGCCCAATTGCCATTTTTGTTCTCCCACTTGGAAGAAGGAAGCTAAAGTAATGAATGCTACTAAGCAATTCAGAATAATCTGAGAAAAAGCTACCCACCTGAAGAGCTTCTTTAGGGCAAGCTGAGGTCTGAGAACAGTATCTATTGACCACAGAGCTGTATCCCAGGCAGGCAACTTGCTGAAGTATGGCACTTTTCTGAATTCGTGAACTGGTCACTAAATCCTGTAGGGAAAAAAGAAAAATAGAGAACAAAATTAATTTGCTATTTAATGTAGAGCTTGACATGGCTTTCAGAGCAGGAAAATTAGCAGAGCTGATCTGAGGGAGCACTTTACAAAGAAACAAATTAAATCATCTTGTAGACATCTTATTTGCAAGCTTCACTTATGAGCTTAATTCTCCATTGGTTTCAATAAAAATAAGCATATATATAAGTTTATCTAGGACTATTTTGATTTTTGTCAGCTGAGCATAACATTGAAAATACAAAGATTATGGGTAAGCATCAGTCTATAAATAGAACATCCTTAGAGAAATGTGTAACTCAATTATGATGAATTCTCACATCCTATCTTTTTCTTTTCCCCATTTGAGAAGACTATTTAGTTGAGGTAGGAATGAATACTTCATTATAGTATCAAAATCTTTGATGTTTGCACTAGTATTTTCACTTGCAGCACTTTCCAGTTAATAGGAGTAGTTTGCAATTAAAAGAACTATTCAAATAACATGACACAAAAATCATTTGTTTCAGAATTAAGAGATGGAAATGGACAAAGTAGAATACCTGACATTATCCTAGCAAACTCAAATGTGTCTTACCCTCAGCAGCTGTTATAGGACAATGTTTTTTATATCCCTGTAGTGAAATGAAGACACGGAGTTGCGTCTCCTTTCATGTATGTAGTGCAAAAAGAAATTAGTGGTTCAACATTTGTACAAAATTGGTATACACGAGGTGAGAATCCAGTCTCTAATATACTTTAGAGTCAAAGGTTATCATCAATTATCATTCCTTTTGTTCTCAGATAGGAAAAATTCACATGGAATTTACTCACTGCTGCTACTGGAATACTCTCTTCATCAGCTTTCACTAAATGGAGAGCAAAAGAAACACTTAGAAGAGTCTGAAGGTAATTAAGGTCATCATTTTGAATTCTGGCCTTGATGAATTTGAGTGCTTCTGTTGTGCCTGTTGCAGAAATTGCACTCAGCAGCCACCGTCTGCAAGCAGGTTTTTAAAAAAAAAAAAAGAAAGAAAAAAAAAATCCTTAATTTTATCTCTGAATTCTCCCAAACCAAGAGTGCTTCTTAAAAGTTAATACAATAGCATACTTGTAGCGGGGTTTATCTGAAAACTGTTTCCAGAGAGACTCGAGAGCATCAGCGCTTGCTATTCGGCAGAGCTGGACGAGCTCCAAGAATCTGTATGGAACATCTTCGTGGAAATCTTTTTGGTTATTCAGGACTATGTGTTGCAGTGTTTCTGCTATCTGTTACAAAACATGAGAGAGAGAGGGCATTCATAGTTAAATCATTTGACATTCCTGACACTTTATTTTTTGTTTTTTCATGAAGAAGCCAATCTGAGGAGTTAAAAAGACTGTACCCGTTGCTCAGGGTTTTTTGTCTTGATGAGCTGCAGTGGCATCTGTTGCAATTCTGATGGGAAGTTGTAACGGAGGCCTCCATAGCTCTGCACGGAAATGTCTGGGGTGCCTCCCCATTCACTTTTCACTTCAATCAAGGTGAGCTTTTGTCTGCCAAGAAACAAGTGTCATGGAAGAAATGAATTATCTGTCTTCCTCCATTCACCTCGGCCATTTGCTGGTTCATTGATACTGTGATGATGGTATGGGTTTTATTCTTTAATCATCTTTCTTAGGACAGTAAAATCTTACATTTTGCTAATATTAAAGCTTTATAATTGGAATAAAATAGTATTAGAGTTATCTGAAATTAAATCTTTTCTGAGGAGCTACACTGCTGTCTTCTGAATGAGTGCTAATGACAGGTAGTCAATGATCACCTGCAATTCTGGAGCCCCCAGCACAGGAAGGACATTGAAGTGTTGGAGTGGGTCCAGAGGAGGGCCATGAAGATGATCAGAGGGCTGGAGCAGCTCTTCTATGAGGACAGACTGAGAGAGTTGGGGCTCTTCAGCCCGGAGAAGAGAAGGCTTCGAGGAGACCTTATAGTAGCCTTCCAGTATCTGAAGGGGGCCTACAGGAAGGCTGGGGAGGGACTACTTACAAGGTCTTGCAATGACAGGACCAGGGGCAGTGGGTTTAAACTGGCAGAGGGGAGATTTAGACTGGATGTCAGGAGGAAGTTCTTTCCAGTGAGGGTGGTGAGACACTGGAACAGGTTGCCCAGGGAGGTTGTGGCTGCTCCCTCCCTGGATGTGTTCAAGGCCAGGTTNAATATCTCCAGAGAGGGAGACATCTACAACCTCCTGGGCAACCTGTTCCAGTGTTCTGTCACCTTTATGATCTTATTTCGGTTTGCACCATCTTCCTCCTGACACTAAAAGTTAGCCCATTTTCAGGACAGAGTATTAAAGTTGCTTTCTTATAAGTGAGCAACAGAGCTTTTCTCCTTTTCTTCCATGTAATTGTAGTGCTAAGTTCACTAAAATAAAGAATGGTTCACAGAATGTTTAGAAGTGTGGAAACCCCACATAGGAGTACTTGCAGATTTGTTCAACTACTGTGGAGTGAATTCTCATTTCACTCCAGTTGGGGGTGAAAGGGACTAACAAGCTGTCAGTATTCTCACTTTGTGAAAAAAGCTCATATCCCACCTACCTTGCCTCTGTGACAGCAACACCAATAGGTTCACTGAATGGTGAGATCTGATACACCTGCTGCGACACCACTTCTGTGATGAGAGTAGCACTGTCTGACTGCTTCAGTTTGTGGGAGAAAGCTGCAGTCCCTTTTATGAGCCTTCCCTTCTGGAGGAGGAGAGAGAGACCCAAGGAGTGAATGGGAGCATAAGAGCTGTGCTTGGGACTAGGAAGATCTTTTCACATAGTACGTACCATCATGTCAACAGGACAAGGATAGATGTAAGCCATTCCAACACTCTTCTTCACTTTTTCCTGGCAATTGTTTTGGTCCACAGTTTTGGTAACCAAGACTCGGCTGTTCTTCTTGTCTTCCTGGATGACATACCTTGTATGGCAGACACCTCCAATTCCAGCCTGGCAAATTAATCAGGATTTAACTGTGTGAGATGATGTTTTACTGAACAAAAATTACAAAGGAGTGGTATGAGCATAAGGAACCTACTCTACAGTCCTAATTACGTCTTGAAACCTGTTAGCATTACACATGAACAATACTCAGAGGGGATGGAGTTTCAAATTAAAAGTGATCGATTAATATCACCAACAAAGAAATAATATGCATCAAGTAGTTGTAGCAAAGAAGCCCTGTAGCAAATACATTCATAGCTAATAGTTGTGTTTTCTTCAGAGAAATATGCGTTAAGTCTTGATGACAGACGTCTTTAAAACAATCATGAATTACATGAACAGGTAATTCATTCATCACAAATGTACACATTTTCTTATGCGTGAATAAAAATCTTCCCCTTTGCACACTGAACATTTGAAAGTAGATGCAAATAACTAGAAATTGGGAGGAGGAGCACCTAAAGAAAACATAGCCTTTCAGTGAACTAGCTTGAGCATGGAAAATACCAACCTCTTGCAATTCATACACATTCTGTGACTTTTTAATGGTTATCTGTATCATGTTCAGTATTCCTCTCACAATGTTAATACACACAACAGGGCAGTCTTCGGGGCCATAAATGTTTCCAACCCGCCCACTGTTGTATTCAAACTTGAAGGGCCGGGAAAAACATGAAGAAAATATCTGTGTGATTTTAGAAGATCGAGTAAATGGATCCTTGGGCCAGATGCCATTGTACTCCTCAAACTGTGGAGAGCGGATCTGGGAGGAAATTAAGAGAAGATGCTCATGTGAATAAAATTACCTTGGTACTAACTACACAAAGAGATTAGAATAAATTAACATACTCAGTAGTTATATGCTCTCTTCTTCAATTGTAGGCTTAGAAATGTGTGCAGCAGTTTATTTTCTTGTCTCTCGCTTACACTATTGCAAAATCAGTACAAACCCTGTGGGCTCAGCACTTTATTTTATCTTAGAGAAGCAGTTAACATGTTTCTATTACCTCCTAGGGATATTTAAAACATTTTACTGGCATTAATTCTATAGGGAGAAAGGTAATTCAAAAGGTAATTAAAAAAAAGAAATAAAATTCTCCCTATATTTTCTGACTTAAATATTCTGCTTTAGATTAAATGTAGCATTTAAAAAGTTTATAGCATTCTAAATGTTAAGAAGTATAGTTTTAGAGTGCTTAATTTTGACTTGTCCTCCCTTATTTTTTTTAACTAAACCAGTTGTTATACTTGATTGATATTTATTAATTACTGGAATTGGCCCCTTTTTTGATCCTACACCTCAGCTACAATCAAAAGAGCTCCAAAAAGAAGCTCTGACTTGTACCTGAGTTAAAAAGACAGAAGTATTTTTCTGAAACATTGATTTTTGGATGGGTCAGGTCCTATCTCTATTGATGCCAGCAGAAGCATGATTTCACATGTACAGAACTTTTACCGCATTAGCCAAACACTGAATGTTATTATATACTGATTTTTGATGCCTTTTGGGTTTTGGCTTTTCATCACTTAGGGTTATTTATCTTAAGTTTCTACCAGTGTTTAAGTTTATATTAATTGTCTTCATGATAATGATTTTATATACCCAAGTCCTGGCTTCCCAATGAGGCTGGAAATGCATGTTGATACTAGAATCAAGTTTTAAGTTTAGAGCAGGTTTGGTTGCCTCGAGTTAGAAATAACCATTTTTACCAGAAACCCTGATTTTTGGCACATCTATTGCCCACACATTATTGAGGAACACCTGCTTAGAACAATTTCCACGACAAACAGCAGTAAGTTACTGGATGCCACCATATTGCTTGTTACTTCTGAAACTTCAGCTTTTCCAACATCTACAGCACTGAGCTTCCAGCTGTGTTTCCTACAGTTTTCCTAAACCACAGGCTAGCCAGGTGCAGTTATGACCGTGATTTATAGCTCACTGTTGCATGGCATACTTGGAAGAGGACAGGGTGCAGTTATGACTGTGATTTATAGCTCACTGTTGCATGGCATACTTGGAAGAGGACAGGGTACCTTGAGGAGGTAAGCATTCTCCGACAGCGCACTGATCTCTAGTTTGCTGCTCAAGCGCACACCGACTTTGGCTAAACTTTTCTCTTGAAGCCCATTCAACACCCAACCTTCATAGCTGTACAAGTAGCTCTTCTTACTGTTGAATCCAGGCTCTGTGGGGAATAATAGCCATTTTTCACAACACTTGCAACTGTGTTCTAATAACCAGAAATCACAACAAAGCCACCAAAAGAAGGCCGTGGAAGGAAATTTACTTACCACTGTCAAACTTCTGGCTACCTGCAGAAAGAGATGGAAAAAAAAGGTGAGTGACATTTAGTCTAGATCCAACAGTTGACACTGGACTTCAGGAATTTTTGAAAGAGAGAGATGAAGAAGGGACATGTAAGCTTACCTACAAGGGTGAGCACTAGTGCTAGTATGATCCCCCTCATAGTGAAGGCGAATGGGGCTCTGCCAGACATGGTGAGACTTTTATGGAAGAAAGCTCAGGAACACGTGGCTGTGTTTTGCTGAATTCTCAAGTTATTATCAGTTTACGTAAACACTTCCCTTTTTGCAATCATATTTTCTCTTCAGATGGAATAACAGAAATAAGTCATACCTTGGCATCTCACTGAATTTCTCATACAAGCCTCTTCCTGGATTGTTTTAAAGTTTCTACTTACCCTACTAAAACAGTTTTGCCAGGTCATTTACAACAAATTTACAATACATACATTACTTAATTTGCTAGCTTGTGTCACAGTTGGTTGATGGTATTTGGTCCTGCCACAGATTATGCCCAGGTTGCCCAGGTTATGCTGACCTGGCATCTGACCCAAAGTTATCTAACTGATAGTGCCCCAATTTGAAAAGCAGAGTCAGTGTCACACATGTTAATGGTGGTGTTCTTTCTCTCCTGTCAGCCGTCCCTGTAGACAGGAGAACATGACAGGTAAAATCTTGCAATTCTTGTACTCATATGTGCACCAGAACACATTTACCATCCTACTGAAAACCCATCTATACGGAATATGTATTTATTTTATTTTATTTTTAGTTTTTTTGTTTTTTTTTTTTTAATCAGAGGATCAGTGTGTCCTTTCAGCTCTGGTCACACTGACCAGGAATATTTTTAAATGAACAGAGATTTCATAAGCATCTGTAAATATTTTATCTTCCAAAGTAAATGACAGCTAAACGTGAACAGTTAGAAGTTGCAGAGAGTCTTAGCCACAAAGCAGGGGGAATGGGAGTGCAGGTCAGCTAGAACTTTTGCATTTCCTAAGGAGCTAAATACATAATGCAGCCAAGTGTCTGGCTTGCGGCCAGCTTCATCACTGATTTTCACTGACAGCCCAGAAACACATTCACATAAGTTTTCTCTAGAAATGCTGGCGGCATTGAAGCAAGTGAAAATACAAAAAAAGTGAACTGAATCAACACCAAAAAGGCAAGAAAAATGCACACTTCTGAGTTGGATGGTATTTCTGGAGGAATAATTTCAGGCAATGCAATACACCATGGGCTCCAAGTCACAGTAACCCCATGAACTTAATTCAAATTCAACATCTACAACATACTGGTTATTCACTTTATTTTCTGTTGCACAAAATCTGTGGTTGTAAGATTGACCACAGGAGCACAATTTGTGGCAAACACTATTTTAATGACCACAAATGGACATGCATTTTCTAATCCAGCAGTTTCTACGTATCTCACTAGCAACTGCTCTGCAAGGGTTGTCATCCCCAAAAGCCTTGAATTTTTCAACCAACCTCATCTTTTTCACCATTGAACATTTCTTTAAAACAAACTTAACCTGTTATGCATTCCAATTAATTGTACATCTTATGCAACCTGAATTAAATGAATCTGAGTACTGTCAGTGCAAAAACTGAAACATACTATATAGCATGAGATTTTTTTACCAATATTTTTAATTATGATGCAACTTTGCTAGGTGTAGTGAACGTTATAGGTCAGATGTATTGTCTCAAAGCAATAAATAAATCATCAGATAACTGAAATATTTCTTTTGGGATTAATTTTTGAACCAAACTATACTAACCCTTCATATCTTGCCATCTACTCTCACAAATTAGGTGGAGAAGTGGAAGGGAAAAACGTAAAAAGCAAGATTTCTTACGTGTCCTCACACACAAGAACTTTGTGGGAACTGAAAATAAATTTGAAATAAAGAAAAAAGGAGCACAAGTAGTAGCTAAGCTAATTCAACATACACAGCATTTCCATTGCCCTGTAGATACGTCTGTTTTCCTCTGAAAACAAAGCTGTTTAAACAGATATCTTGAGGATTTATTAGTTATCCTGCTCCTGTTCAAGTATACATAAAAACATCGCCGTGAAAAAGATAGGATATGGTCCAATTTATCACTTTTTTCCCTATAAGTGGGAATGTTTCTGTCCTGCTGCAATTGAAATAGAACAAGTTGATAGATACTGCTGGAAGCAGTTCTTCAAAGTAGGAACATGGCTGTTTTGTAAGTAGAAAGATTTTATGAATGAGGGTTGGGTTTTTTTTTTCACATGTTTTGTTGTTTGGTTGGTTTTGGTTTGGGGTTTTGGGGGTTTTTTGTTTGGTTTTTGGTGGGTTTTTTTTGCTGCAGAGTGTTTTGCAAATATTGTACCATCCTCAGCTGCTGGGGGCAAACGGGAAAAAATTAACAGTTGTAATCTAATCTTTCAAAGTAAACTATCATGCCTAATCAGATTGATGTTTATGGTAAAAGCACTCTCTCATGCAGACTGGAAAAGAAGCAATGCATATTATATTTATGGATTTCATTAAAAACACTCCAATTCAACAGAACTACTCATCTTTTCAATACAATGCACAGTCAGCTAACAATAAATGTATGTTAGTCAGTCACTGGTAGTCAGAGCAAGTGAGATAACTTGCTCTGTTATCTCAAATATGCACCTGTGTGCAGTGACACACCTGTATTACATTCCTGTGAGCAGGCTTCTCCTTTGCTCTTCAACAGTTCGAGTAAGAAAGGATCCTGAAGGCATAGTGAAGTATTACACTGTGACCATACTATCAAACAGACCATCTGCAATATTGCCATCATTAGCAATAGCTTCAGATCTAGAAGCTTCCTGACTACTGCATATAGGGCAATCAAAAAATTCTATACATGTTTTCTTTCTTTACAGGGACAGGACTGAATCTGTACTTTATAATTCCAGACCAAGTCTAAGCGGTTAGATCAGGATTCAGCTGCACACACACACAGTGTCGGTTCTTCCACAGAGACATTCAAATGAACTACCGCTTCTGTAACAAGTGCAGAATGTTAAAGCAAAAATTTAGTACATCTTTAATTGCTAATCATTCAATAGACACAAAGAACAGATCAAATAGGTAGATTTTGTTCTTCAAACACATTATTATCCAAAAAATTTGCTAGCCAGAAAAACTGTCTAGCAAGAGAGTCAAACTAAACTGAATGTATTTTAAGCCACCTAGTAAGCACAGCTCAATGACTTCAGAACAGCAGCAGCCCCTAGTGGCACACTGGTATTGCCTCAACTGTGGACTAAACAGACATGGGGGACCCTGCTGGGGCTCTCAGTATGAGGCACTATTCTCCTACTTAATTGCTAACATATTTAAATATGAAAAGCAAAAATGTTACTATGTAAATTTATTCTTCCATAACTAAAATCATGCAAGAGAGCCATCCTTGCTGTGGGGAAAGTGTAAGCCCAAGTCTAACTATACATTGCTAAACCCTTTCAACAGATGACATGCCTGTGATTACCAATTTGAAGGGCAACTGGAGAGGGAAAAAAAAGAAGTAGTATCATTTAAATTCGTGTTGTCTTTCCAATCTGACTACATGGGCAGATGAACGTGGATGTGTAATAACATTATGTTGGGGGAAACACAAATACTGGAAATACAAAAGCATAACTTGCTGATAAGAACCCAAGTCTGAACCAGATACTGCTACTGGGTGAAGGCCCAGCTGGTGATGAGATCAAACCAGCAATGTTGGCTGAGGCCATGTTTGGCCCTGGGATGCCTTTGTGTTGCTTAGCATAGCAGTTAGCTGGTGATACTGAAACCAGGTATTCAGACCTTGAAAAGGCTTTATCACTAGTACAAACAACGAATCAAGTAGCAGAGCTCAGAAGGGGACAAAGTGTAGTTTCCTGGGGACCTTTTTGCCTGTCAGACGTTGGTCAGAAGGGTGCAGCACCACCCACAGGCATTGCCCAGAAACCAAGAGTCTGCAAACAGTAGGCCTCTTCAGAGAGCGTTAATGAAACCATGCCTATTACAGATGGCAACATTAAGGTATCTGAACTACAGAAATACAAAGAGAGCAATTTGTTCTTCCAAAGCCCAGAAAGCAAACCATTTCCCAGAAGGAAGGCACTTCAATGAACACGTCTTTAAGATTGCTGCCCTGTATGATTCACTGATGCCTCATCCTATAGACAAAACAAATAGAATTACAAGGCTGTGGCAGTAGATGTGGTCATGGGAGGAAGGCTAAGTGAAAGAGGTCAAGGGAACAGGGGAACTTTAGGCAGTCCTACCAGCAGCACAACATGGTGCTGACTGTTATCTACACTGACTCCTATGCTGTCTTTAAAGGAGCTACAGAGTGGATAGGCCACTGGGTGGCTAACACCTGGCAAGTAAACAGGGTTTCAGTCTAGCAAAATGGCAGCTGGAAACAGTTATTAGAACAGCGAGCACAGCACATCAGTTGGGTGAAAGGACATCATCTATCAACATTTATGGCTATTTGATTTAATCAACAAGTTGATGGCCTTACCAGACTGCAACAAGTTATCATAAATGACTGTGAATGGGAACACTTACTTGAATGGCTGCAGTGCAGTGAGGCCAGGCAGACTGAGCCCATATGTATCAGGAAGGCATAGCCTGGGGAAGGTCTGTCTCGGTAAAATTATGCAAACAGGTAGTCGCAGCCTGTTTCCACTGTCAGCTTCAGCTCAAGGACTACCCAGCTAAAGCACCTCCTGTACATATCCCAGGTGGGAAAACAATGTCTTAGCATACTGAAGTACTATGTTCTTCTCTTCACTCTTATTCTGTTGCTGTTTTTCCAGGCAGTCAAATCATTCCATTACATCCAATTCTGCAGACAACGGGTAAAGCAGCAATGCTTTTTCAGTGAAGGATTCTAAACCTCAGAGGTAATTTCCTTACTATTACCCTGAGAAAGGTAGAAGCTTCTTACGTGTCTTTCAGAAAGGTCGGTTGCATTAGGATCACAACTATAGAATCATAGAATGGTAAGGTTGGAAGGGACCTCAAAGATCATCTAGTTCCAAGCCCCTGCCATAGGCAGGGACACCTCCCACTAGTACAGGTCACTCAAGGCCTTGTGCAACCTGGCCTTGAACACCTCCAGG
>VWYK01016023.1:8028-18752 GCA_013399775.1 Semnornis frantzii | reverse complement strand
GGGGGAGGGGCGGGGCCTGGGTGCTGGATGGGCGGGCCTGGGCGGGGCTGGGCGGTGTCGCTGAGCAGAGCGGGAGATGGCTACGGCGGTGCCCGACGGAGTACCTGCTGCTGGGACGCAGAGGGTCCGTAACGGAAGCGAGGGGTCCCAGTCGCCAGATCTGCCAGCCAGCGACACGCGGGAGCTGCTGGAGGAGGTGGAGATGCAGATCGGCGATGTAAGTGCCGGCGTGGCGGTCGGTCGGTCTCTCACGAGGGCGTCGGGAGGTGGGGCCGGACAGGCGTCGGCGCCCCTCAACCTCTCTGCCGTTTCTTTAGGCCGCCTTCTCTCTGGCGAAGATCCTGGAGGCGACGTCGGCTGTGTCGGCCCAGGTAGAGGAGCTCGCCACCAAGTGCTCCGAGAACGCCCGGTTCCTCAGAACATGGCGGGACCTGCTGAGGGAGGGGTACGAGTCCCTAAAGCCAAGCGGCTGACCCAGCCCTGCGCTCGCTCCTCCGGGTCACGTCGAGCTGCCTGCTTGCGTCGGACTGGAACGCGGTGTTTTTCAAATGGTCGGTTTTAGGGAGTTCACATAGGTTTTGGTTTTCCCGCAGCAGCTCTCTGTGAGCCGGGAGCGCTTTCAGAAATACTTGATGACTTGTATGGATGTTGTATGTAAGCAACTGAGACAAATGACTTTGTTTAGAGAATCAGGTCTCTTCCATTTATGCTCAAGCGATTTCATGCATTAAATACTCTACTTTTTTTTTCTTTTTTTTTTTTTTTCTTCTCTCTAATGTGGTGGACAAAGTTAGTATGTGTGGCATGTCCACTGGTGGGGAAGTGGTGCCGTGCGAGGAAGTATTGTCAGCCCTCCCTTTTCAACAGCTGTGACCGACGGAAACCCTGCCAATGTCAGAGAAACTGGCTGAAGTAACCTCAAGTTTTTCTCTATGCACACTTTTTCTCTGTCCTAAGGATTGGATAAGAGGGCGAGTCATGGCTTATTTACAAGTTTTAGATAAGCCACACATCCCCAAACTTACTATTTTTAGCAGTATTGCAAGATAGTTTTATAGAGTTACAGATATTTTGCAATATGTTTGATCACTGCAAATGATGTTACACTATCTATTTTTTGTTTAAAAGTGCCTTATGAGTGACTATATATCTGCATGCTAGACAGCATTGTTTACTGATAGGATGGATTATTTTAAATAGTAAGCAAATGCTTCCATCAGTTAGAAAAGAATCTGTGAAATGCATTATCCCATCTCTTGGGAAGCACATTAGAGCTTTTTCAAAAGTATTTGGTCCTATTTTATATCTTTGCCTGAAGCAGCTAGTTGGTGTAGAGCTTACAGTTAACACAACTTTTGGTCTGGAATATCCGTAATAAATAAACTGAAATAAATAACTGTACTGAAACTCACATATGTTTACCAGAACAATGTGAAAAAACTAATGCTCAAATGCAGTGGGAGGCTGCAAGAGAAAATGATTGTGCTATGATTTATTAGCCTTATATTTGCTGGTATTTTTACTGGTATTTTTAATTTTTAAAAGACAAACTGCAGTTTTCTTATCAAAACAATAAAGATGTTATTCATAGAAACAAATTTGACATTGACTGTATCCATAATCAGTGTAAGTGAAAAAATAGAAGTAAGGACACACATCCTTGCATAAGACTTCAAAAGTAGTTACAGTCATTGGAAAGGCTTGGTCCCTCAGAGGATGCAAATTCTATTGAATTGTAATTGCACCAGTTTAAGATGAGCCATGCGGATTGCATTTAGCTTTATTTAACTCCACAACCCAAAATTCTGATAACCAACACCGAAAAGAAGTAACTTTGTTGTGTGGATAATATTTTATTTCAGTAAAACATACAGCAGTGGAAACAAGATGCTTTACAATCTTCAAGATAATCCAAAATTCTGTAAACAGTTGAAGTGTGAGTCACACTTAGTTCTACTTCTTACACTGTTAAGAAGTTAAGTGCAAACATTGGAAGTATTTTTAACTTAGTTTTAAAAGGCTTCAAATCATCAATGCAAAAGAACCATTTATTTTACTACTATGAACTTCTAAACCATCAGACCATAAGTATGGCACTGAAAGAAGTAGGGAAGTCATAATTCAGAATTGAAAAGATTCTCTTCAGTAAATGTATGCAAAGAAACTGCCTCTAGAGGATGGTTTCAGATGGGATAGTTTTTTTACTATACTAATGGTGAGAAGTAAAGTAATGCCCCCAAAAGTGCCAATTGTCTCTGCACCTTATTTTAACTGGTGCATTCAGATGCACAAGGGGATTAAAATGGAGATGTTACACCTGTTAAGTCTTCTATTTGGTTATCCCCCATTATTCCGTGTAGAGATAAGACACCTGAAATTTGCTGAAGACTGCCAGCTGTGTGGAGCTACTTAGGATAGCCCATTAAGCCCAGTGAGGAAAAGAGCAGCATCAAGATGTTAAGATACTCAGTCCAGTCTTTCCAGGCAAGGATGCTCTTCTGAAGGGGGAAAAATTTCACACTCAGCTGAGAAGAAGANGGTACCGTTGTGAGATGGTAAAAATATTGTGTCAGTTATACTTGCTTTTGTTCATGTGAGCCCAGGTGTCACACCTCCCTCTTCTTTCCTCATTGCTATAAAGCAGTAAGCTCACAGATGTCAAGCTAACAGTGCAGTGTCACCATGAAGATTCAAAACGTATTTACGTGCATGAATTTAGTCTTGTTGACTGTGTAGTCACTGAAGCTTCAGAGGAGTCTGTACAAAGCACAGGCTTCTTTACCTTTGGTGTGATTTCATGCATTGGCCACATCTCTACCCAAATGAATGATGGACCATATGCTCTCTGGCTGCCTTTGTCTCTTTTGGATCTTCGTTGCCTGTAATTATACCAAACCTGATGAATCATTTCTTTAAAAGGTCTTGTAGTCAAAGTATAGAGAAGAGGATTCAAAGCACTATTTATTGGCAGTATAAAAATCACCACCCAAGAAGTTATTGTACCTAAAGGAGGGAAAAAGAAAGGAAGCTGTAATAGGTATTCCAGTGTTTGTACCCTTTCTAACAGGATTTTACAAGCCCTACCTAAAGATGCTGTTTCTCTGGCATATACCAGTGCATGTTTTGCAAAAAGAAGGAAAAGAATAAGGTGTCATTTAAAATCTTTTATGTTAGGCTGGTTTTGCATGGAAATTCATTTATTGCATAAAGAAAGTAAGCAGAGTTTATACGACTTAACTTTGAAAGTACCANACCCTCCCCCAAGGTAGAGGATTTTGAAACATTCTTCTTTCAGAGCGAGATGTTTCAAATGCCAGTTTTTTTTCCACACTCTGCTTCTGAGAGGAAAAAACCAAACAACTGACTTCTCATTCTGACGTGGGACGAGTTGTCAAAGCGTCAGGTACCGTTGTGAGATGGTAAAATTATTGTGTCAGTTATACTTGCTTTTGTTCANTTAGTGAAATAAAGTTATTCTGAGGTAACAATTACATTGTTAAACCAAGGTAGGAAACATTGTATTGTCCTGAGCCATATTCAGGAAAACAGAACCTGGAACAGAACCTGCAAAAGCCAAGATAAGGCAAGCCAGTTGCCTGGCAAAAGCCTTGGTTTTCAAATACGTTTTGTAAATTTAACAAATATTATACCAAGATGGATTTGAATTATTTGAATTTTGGGTGTTTTTGTCTGACTTAAATGTGAGTAATCTTTGGCAAGTATAGCAATTTGTAGCAAAACTATATAACACGCACACACACACAGAGGTACATAACAGTTCACTGTAGTAATACAGTTCAATATATTAAACTCTTTTTCTTCTATAGTGGAAACAACGGTCTTCATAGAGGCACAGCTGAAACAGCCTCACAAAAGGAAGGCCATACCTGGTATTTCTACTTGAAGCAAAGAAAGGAGTTTCAAAATAAAAATAGGTATCCAACATAGTGCATCGGTAAATACAATGAAGAAAAAACGTTTAGCGAGGATCATCTCTTTTTTAATGTGATTCCGAATTTCAGTAGCTGTAATAGCTGTTTGGTGAACGCTGTAGAACATACTCCCGTAGGAAAACACAATGATGATAAAGGCTGCCAAGTTTACACCTGTTTAAGAAGTTACAATGAGTTGTAAATTAATAGTATAATGGCAATTTCACATTGTCTGTTTGCAGGATGGGTAGTAAAGAGAAATGTTTTATCTAAACCGCTAGTCCCAAAAAATTAAGCGCCCAGAAAATCTGAGTCTGCCTTCAGCTGGTCACTGAATTTTTGCCTTTACTTGGGTAGTTGTTTAATGCATTGACACTTGACAAATGGCTGCATCAGACCCAAACTATGTAGTTCTTTTCTGGTCTTACCGTTGCTGTACTTCCCTGAAAAAGTCTACTAATTCAGGAACTTAATAGCCATTGATTTCTTTATACTTTTTCAGCCCTTCATGCATTTTAAGATGTGTAAGAATCTAAGTAGTACAGTAAAATATTCAGACTGAAAAAAAAAGCCTTGAAGTGCTAAATGGAGCATCTAAACACGAAGCTTGGTTAAGCTCATTTGTAGCTCTAATCATATAAAATGAAGATATGCCACTTACCTAAAAAAATTACAACAGAATAAATCTGACTTCCTGAACTTTCTGATTGTTCTGAATGAAGAGGAAAACAGACGCCGTTGGTGCCGTAGTAGTTTCTGAAAAATTCCTTATTGCTCAGTGGGATAAATGCAACAGCAAACCCAATAATCCAGATAAGAACCAAAATGGAAATTGTCCTGCATTTTCGGGGCTTCAAACATCTGAAAGGATAAACTATGCAGATGTATTTTTCCAAAGTCAGGTAAGTCAACAGTAAGACTGATACCTCTGTAGACAGAATAGCCAGCGATCCCACCAACTGACAGTGAATACTGTCCATCCACAACTGAGCGTGCTTATTGTATTCTCCACGATATTTAAGATCAAAAGCTCCAATCACAAATAAATATATTCCCATCAGACAGTCAGCACCTGTGGGCACAGTGCTTAACATCAGTATTTACACATCTGAATTTCCCATTCTCTGTGTGGCTGTGTATTGAAAAACAAGGATACGCACATATATGTGAGTATGTATTTACAAATCAGCTAGTATAGAGATAGAAAATGAATATTATAGCTGCAGTGCTACTGTGAATTATAGATAAAGCAGTATAAATCAATTTTTTATCTCCTTCACAAGCTGCAAGTAGGAAAAAGATATTACTTCACTTATAAAAATATTAATGAGAACATATTTTTATCAGATTTTATTCCATTTTGTGTGGACATTCGACTGAAGATAATAGTATTTACATGCACCAATTGCTATTTACTCAAAAGTGAATAGTGAAATTTATGTTTCTAGGCCACAAAAGATTTTGGATTTTTATTTCTTTGTGATGAAGAAGGTGGGAATTTAACGCAATATTCACCACACTAAAACCAAATGCCAAACCTTTGGAATATATTAGCTGCAAAAGCAGCATTTAATGAGACCTCCTGGTGCATAAGGTATAGCATTTTGTATTGCCATTTGCAACAGCATGAAGAATCAGTTAATCCAATACTGGAAATATGTCATTTGCATCATAAAAATACACACTATGAGCAGGCTAGACCAGTACTCTTTAAGGCACAGAATACTCACAGCAGAGAGACATTATTGAGATGGCATGGAGCTTGTTCTCTGATCTGATGTAAGGCCTCATGCAGATAACAAAAATATTTCCAAAGCAGGTGATGGCAGATACAACCCAGACAAACACTCTCTGTATGATACTAGCTAAAAGATTCTCAAGGGATGAAATCCCATCAGTATTGGGCTTACAGCTGCGCACATGAGGGGCATATCCACAGTACTGGAATTTCTTGAAATATCTGGTTGTGAGAAAGAAAAAGAGATGGTTCTAGTTTCATTAACAGAACATCAAAATTCTCTAGTAACTACACAGAAAACATATTCTCAAAGAAGAAAAAATAATTAAAACCTGAGAAATTCAACAACTGCTCACACACTACTTTTCATACACTGTTTCCAATTATCCACTATTCTGTAAACTGTAAAGTTCAGACCAAAGAAAACAAACTGGAGTAATCTACTTACATGTGGGAAAGATTTCTCAGGGGTCTGAACATTCTTCTCTGGATGTTTGTGATTTCAATGCCCTCCAAGCTGCTGTAAACAACATTTCACTCTCAGTAAAAGGTTGTAAAAACTCAGTAGTAGGAAAACAAACTTTACGAGCATTTAATTGTACTTCAATTGTTATAATGAGATGAACTTTAATTACATCTTATCTGTCATCTCTTTGAAACTTGAACAGAAAGCCTGCATAAAAGCTGACATGGAATAAAACAAATAGCAGTTAATTCTAATAAACTTGCTGTTTTTCCAAAATCACAAATAAGGCTTCTTTGGTGCCTTCTTTGGGGCAGCACAATCTCCCATTGTTGTTACCCTTCCAAGATATTGTTCTACTGATGTTCTTTCATCACCTCTGGGAAAAGAATAGCTGGTTCCAATAGTAATATTTTACATGTCTCTTCTGTCTTTTACTCTGGGAAGTGATTTACTAGACAAACAAACCACTGAAGGAATATAGTCTTTATTTGTTAAGAGCAACAGGAAGCTGGGAAATAGAACATGGCATGTAAGGGAAAACACTGACTTTTTTCTGACATATAGATGTGATTTATTTATTTATTTAAATATATTGAAAATTACATTATTATTTCACCTGCAGTGCTAGATCAGTAAAGCATAAGTGTGCAAGTTCTTATTTTTTAACTTAAGTCTCTGTGTTTTCAGTCCATGCCATCCACTGCTTAGATATGCAACTGATCAGGTGTCTTTGGTTGTTCTTGTGGGTATCATAGAAGCAGTCAAGGTTGGAAGGGACCACAAGGATCATCTAGTTCCAATACCCCTGCCATGGGCAGGGACACTCTACCCTAGATCAGGCTGGCTAGAGCCTCATCCAGCCTGGCCTTAAACACCTCAAACACCTCCCTGGGCAACCCATTCCAGGCTCTCACCACTCTCATGCTGAAGAACTTCCTCCTCACATCCAGTCTGAATCTACCCACCTCCAACTTTGCTCCATTTCCCCTAGTCCTGTCACTACCTGATAGCCTAAAAAGTCCCTCCCCAGCNCTGCTGGCCACACTTCCCCTGATGCAGCCCAGGCTCTGGTTGGCTTTCTGGGCTGCAAGTGCACACTGCTGGCTCATGTTGAGCTTCTCATCCAGCAGTACTCCCAAGTTCCTCTCCTCATGGCTGCGCCCCAGCCAGTCACTGCCCAGTCTGTATTTGCTTGGGATTGCTTTGACTCAGATGCAGGACCTTGCCCTTGGTTTTGTTGAACCTCATGAAGTTCGTTTGTGCCCACCTTTCCAGCCTGTCCAGGTCCCTCTGGATGGCATCCCTTCCCTCCAGCCTGTCTGCTGCATCACACAGCGTGGTGCTGTAAGTAAAGTTGCTGAGGGTGCACTCAATGCCTCTGTCCATGTCACCAACAAAATGTTGAATGAGACTGGTCCCAAGACTAATCCCTGAAGGACTCTGCTTGTCACTGGCCTCCACTTGGACATGGACCCATTGACAGCCACTCTTTGGGTGCAGCCATCAAGCCAGTTCTTTATCCATCCAGTGGTCCACCCATCAAACCCATGTTTCACCAGCTTGGAGACCAGGATGTGGTGTGGGACAGTGTCGAAGGCTTTGCCCAGGTCCAGGTAATATTTTGAATTGACTCTTCAGTGCTTTGAGTGTAATATTCATGTGAATTCTGAATGTATTTCAGCAAAAGTGAGGAAAAGTACCATTTTTACCAGTTAGTTATTGTGGGTTGATGGACAGTTTTGCTAGGAGATGAGAAAAGGCCCCAACATGGGGGCATTAGTTTCATTTAAGCACTGCAGTGAATCTTGGGGTGTGCCTTCCTCAGCTACTCTTATAATTGCTAACTGACAAAGAGGAAACTGGTATTATGAGCAGCTGACATTGACCAGCAAGTCTAGGGAGGTGATTCTCCTCCTCTACTCCACTCTCATGAGCCCCCAATAAGAGAAGGACATGGACCTATTTGAGCAGGTCTTAGAGGAAGGCCATGGAAACAGTGGAGACAGGCTGAGAGAGTTCAGGTTGTTCAACCTGGAGAAGAGAAGGGAAGAGTATGGAAGAGTAGGGAAGAGAAGGGAAGACTCCAGGGAGACCTTCTGGATGCTTTGAGTATTTGAAAGTGGCCTGCAGGATAACTATGGAGAGACATTGTAAAAAGCATTAAGAAGAGGAGTAATGGGTTGAAACTGGGAAAAACTAGATTTACACTAGATGTCAGAAAGAAATTCTTCCCCTTGAGGATGGTGAGGCACTGGAACAGGTTTTCTAGAGACATCGTGGAAGCTCCAACCCTGTTCAAAGCCAGGCTGGATGGAGCTTTGAGCAACTCAGTCTAGTGAGAGCTGCCTCTGCTCAGGACAAGGGGCTTGGAACTAGATGAACTTTAAGGTTGCTTCCAACCCAACCCATTCTATGATTCTCCAAACTTTTGAACTATGCAGTTTCTTACAGGTATATCTCAAGATCTAACAACTTCAACTTGGATCTCACAACTTCAACATGGAAGGCCATGGCCATTGGCTTGCATGAGCTCTTCGGTGTTAAATAATGGATAAAGCACATGCCATACTCTGATAATTATTCCTTTCTGTGCTCAGCTTCTTATTTTCATGAAACTTATACAGATTTAACACTTTTGGGTCATTAGCCATTTACCAAACGTAGTTGAATTGGGCCACAGGATTCCAAATCACTGTGAGGAAGCACATGAACTGCTGGTTACAATTCAGGGATCAAATCATAAATTCATGTTTTGCTCCTATCCAAGGAAATGTAATTTTGAATCTCCACAATCATTTTTAGTAGGGCCTTATGCAATATGACAAGGTGTAATGGTTTTAAATTAAAAGAGGAAAGAAATTTTCTACAATAAAGATAGTGAAACACTGTAACAGGTTGTTCAGATAGGTGATAGCTGCCTCATCCCTGAAAACAATTGAGAGCTCTTGATTTAATTAAGGATGTCCCTGTTCACTGCAGGGAAGTTGGACTAGATCTTTGACAGTACCTTCCAACTGAAAGCATTCTATGATTCTATGATTTTGACAAAGACCAGTGCTGTGTTGACCAAACTGGTTATTGCTGATGTGCAGTAGCCTGTGAAGATGTCCTTAAATATACTGCAGGATAATTACAGATTTGCAAGATTGTCACTGCACTATCACACAGTCTTAGGAAGATTTTTGCTTGCAGAATTCAAGTTAGAGCTGTGTTAGTCTACCCAAAACCAACTCCCCCAAAACTTTTCTAGAAGATTGGTAAAAGTCCCACCTCTCCGTGACATGACAGCTGAATTCTGCTTGGTTTGTATTGTCCTTTTCATGGTGTTAGCAGTAGATGCTGTAAGAATGGAAGTAAGTCCCCAAACATGTACATATACTAAATTCCCTTATAATCCCTGTCTTTATCTATCTGTAGTCATGGTATCTGTCCATGGTGTTAATAGGTCCAGCTGGTCCTTGCATGACCCTTAAGCCCAGTGAACCAATTGTCCAAGGTCAGATGAAGGTTGCATGAATGTTTTTCTATAATAGCAGAATAGACAATGTCCTTTTCTAAACTGAAGTTACGATCTCTTTCTGTTGGAAAAAATTTCTAATATGAAACTGGTATTTTCAGGAAGGAAAATTTGTATATTGCAAGTAAGGCTCAAGTTGCTGAAGATCATCAACATAACTGTATTTCAAGGGCAGTTTCTTACAAAAACATGTTCTGGATCATGTTCTTCTGAGGGAGAGATGCATAATCAGAAAGGAAATGTAGATAAAATGTAATATCTTGATACTTACAGGGATTTGAGTTTAATTAGAAAATCAAACTCGTCTATTTGTATTTTCTTGATGGGGTTGTAAGAAAGGTTCCTGTAAATACAGTATGGACATAAGTAACTCTGTACATCTTCCTTACAGATTGTTCTTAAAACAAAGTCAAACTACATAACCCATTTGCTTTTCCAGTCCTGTGGCAAGGACTTGTACATTTGGCAACTATAACGGCAAGCAGTAATATTAATTTAGTGTTATTCAGCTTGCTAAGCCGCTGGAAAATGTGGGTGGATGCTTCACAGGCTTCCCACACACACAACTGCTTCCCCAGCCTAATACTTCAAGGTTTTGGCTAGAGAAATATTTAGTTATTAAATTTCCAAGACTTTTCTTTCAAGTAAAAGAACGCATCTGAATTTTACACATTTAGAAATAAATTATAATTGATTTTGCTAGTTGCTAAAATAATTTTTTTTTTTTTTGGTAATAATTTATGTGAGTTCAAGAGACAGAGGAAGTGCAATATGAAAAATGGATGTTGACACTTGGTGCAAGAGCATTTCTAGGTACATACCCCCCATCTCCCACTTTTCCACTTTTTTCCTCCTCCCTATAAATTTTCCTTATGTTTTAATCTTGATATTGTAACCAAATGTGCAAACTTAATAAATGCAGCTTGTCGTGGTAGGCCTAGGCAGGCCAAATTGGGCTTATACCTTTCCTGGCTTGCCCAGGCATGTTTTTCTGCTCTCCCTCCTGCTGGTTTGGGGAGAGCAAAGGCGGGAAAAGGGACAAAGGGCCTGGCGCCACTGAGTCTGGGGTCC
>VWYK01016019.1:1679-21351 GCA_013399775.1 Semnornis frantzii | reverse complement strand
GGCGGCGGCGGGCGCGGAGCGAGCGGCGTGGAGGCTTTGTTCCGCCTAACCACGGCTCGGCTGTAACCACTGACGTAGCGACGGATAGTCAGGAGTTCTCTTGGATTGTAGTTCCTTACCATAATGTGAACCTTTCAAGGAATATCCTTTGCATTTAATTAGGTAGTCCTTGCCCTTTTTTTTTGCTCTCAAGAAAAAAGGAGTAAGTAGGTTGTATTCCACATTCCTAATACAATGCAGCATCTGTTTAGCCTTAGCTTGATGGTCCTTAACTTGAAAGTACGGATTAAAGGCTTACACTGATTATTTCAGTTGGATTTTCCTAAGAAATAGTTGATTCCAGTTGTTGGGTTTTTTTTTTAAATTTTATTTTTATGAACTCATTCTCTCACCAAAAGTAACATTTAGCAATTCATTTGCTTTTTGTTCTCCTTAACTTTTCCCGACTCATTTTTCATTTTGGTTAGCAGTGTGAGCAGAGGTATTTAATGCTTCTCTTTAGTACTGCTCCAGGAACAAGTCTGAGGGGATATTCTTTCCCATCAAAGGTTTCTTCATGTCTATTTACAGTCCAAATGTGCCAAACTGTGAATAGCTAGCTGGCAGTAGCCCAATGGGGCAGTGCAGTGTTACTCTCTCAGACTAACCCCACACCCTTTAAGCAGTGAGAGGAACCACTGGGTAGGTATTCTAGAGAAATTGCTTCTCTAAACCCAACTGGGCACCCGTTGCCATGGTGACTGCATTGAATGAGATGTAGCCAGTATCTTAATGAAACCTAAATGCTGCTGTTAGGCAGCCCTTGTACAGATGAAAAGGCAGCGAGTTAGCAGCAGTCAGGCTGTGTCTGAAGACACTTTACTGAAGTGCAATCCTCGGCGTTGGTTCCCAGAGCCCAAGCCAGCATTCTCCACACTGCCAGTGCGATGGCTTCCACTGAGCAGAATTTCATAGACCCTAGGAGGACAGGAGTTCCACCTCTTAGCCAGCTCCACACAGTTCAGATAACACATCCCTGCTCAACACGTTAACGGTGCCTTTTTGCCTAACCCCAGTGGCCGGTGGCCGCAGTTCAGTCATTCAAACGCCGTTGTCTGTTCTGGAGTAACTATGCTATTAATTGCAAAGACCTCCATAAAAACCACCCATGGCCTTGCCTTTACAAGTAAATAACTCAATGTTCAGTCAGTGGTTTGGCAGAAACAAAACACTGCTAGGTATTTGTTCAATTGCACAATAGTCATTTGCTGTGTGATTACTGTTTAGTGTAAATGGAAAAAATAAACTAAGGAAAAAAAAAAAAAAAGAAAAAAAACCACCAAAAAAAAACCCCAACCCAAACCAGCCTTTTCCTAGTTGTTGTACTCTGTGTGTGGGGGAAATTTAAATAAGTAAAAAACTCAATCTACAGTTAGTGAGATACAAATGGTACAGTATGTAATTACAACTAGAGTAAGTTGTTCCAATGGCTGTTTTAATGACCTATAATCGAGACACGAGCAAATTCCATGCACTCCATTCTGAGTTTTGCTTAACTGTTACCAGAGATTTGTTGATAATGGTATCAAAGTTTCTTACTACTGAATGTGTATAGGCAAAGTATCACGATGATAGCAGAGTTGGTGTATTGGTTCCTGTGAGTTCAAGTGAGTGTTTTGGTAACTGATTCATTGCAAATCCAGCTTTTGAGCCTGGCAGTCGCAAGGTTCATGTTAGTAAAAAAGCAAATTAATGAAGAATATTTTACCCTCATGCCATAAACCCCTGTTTGTTTCGCAAGCATCTTTAGAAGGAAGGGAACACAACAGTCTCAAATCATCTGCCAGCTTTTTCTCTATCTGCCCTGATCCTGGAGGTGTTGCCCCCTCCCTGGAGGTGTTCAAGGCTGGGTTGGATGAGGCTCTGAGCGACCTGGTCTAGTGGAAGGTGTCCCTGCCCATGGCAGGAGGGTTGGAACTGTATGATTCATAGATTCATAGAATGGTTTGGGTTGGAAAGGGCCTTGGAGATCATCTAGTTCCAAGCCCTTGTAAAAAGGTCTCTCCTCAGCTTTCTTGCAGCCCCCTTCAGGTACTAGAAGGCTGCTCTAAGGTATCCCCGCAACCTTCTCTTCTCCAGGCTGAATGCTCTAAGGTATCCCCGCAACCTTCTCTTCTCCAGGCTGAACAGCCTGGCCCATAGGGGAAGTTCTCCAGCCCTCTGATCATCTTCATGACCTCCTCTGGACCTGGTTCAGTAGGTCCACGCCCCGTTTTGTGTTGGGGGCCCCAGAACTGGTGGCAGTGCTGCAGGTGAGGTCTCAGCAGAGCAGAGAGGCAGAATCCCCTTGCTTATCCTGCTGCTCACACTGATTTTGATGTAGCCTGGGAATACAGTTGGCTTCTGGGCTGCAGGTGACCATCGTTGGCTCGCCTTTAGGGTCCCTACCAACCCAAATCATCCTATGCTAATCCTTGGCAAAGTAGCTCTGTTCAATTGCTAAGTGGTATAAAAGCCTTCAGCTCAAACAGTTCTCCGCAAACTATCGTTCAAAGTCACTCGGTGCTGTTTCAGCTCCCCTCGCTCCCTCCAGCTGTCATCTCTGAAGAGAAAGCTCCTCAGCAGAAGGTTGTGTGTTGCCTCGAGATGTCTTGCAGAGTTCCAGTGAGGTCAGGTAGTGAAGTTTGTGGGTTCTGTTTCTTTCTGTTGTGCCGTATGATCCATCGTTTCCGTGTCCCTCTTAACGAGCATGAAGTTAGCCGATGAAGATTTGTATTTCCTCGGTACTTATTTTAACACCATAGTCATTGACTTTACAGCTCAGAAATACAAAAAAAAAAAAAAAAACAAAAACAAAGTTTGGCAAGACTATTTTGTAAACCTGTTAATTTTATAATGTAAAAAGGAAGAAGAAAAAAAAAATTAACCTTGAATTGTTATTTGCACTTTCATAGTCTATACTTGATACATTCCCACTTTATATACAAGTAGGATACTACAACCATGTAGATGTTTGGCCAAATGAATGCTGTTAATAATATGTAAAATTCTTTGATTAAACATTTATTACTTAAACTAATTCTGTCTCATTTTATCTTAAATTTCTTGCAGCAGGTTCTTAAGGCTCTCTGGAGGCTTTCCAAACCAGCCTGGATGCGTTCCTGTGCAGACTACCATAGGTGATCCTGCTTTTGCAGGGGGATTGGGCTCAGTGATCTCTGGAGGTCCCTTCCAACCTCTAACATTCTGGGACAGGCATTTTTGGGATATGTTTGAGGGTGGGGCCCATGGAGTGGAATGGTTTTGAGTTACAAATGCAACCTTAAGTAGATTCCCTAAGCTTTGAAAACGATCATTTTGTCTGAATTGCTGCTGATTTTGTCTTAATTGTTGCAGCCTTACTACACTCTTCTTTGTAAGCCAAACCTTGTGTCTGCAAGGGGTGCTAAAGAGGGGGACTAATCTGGGGGAAGAGCTGGTTAATTAATGCTACCTGAATGTCTCCAGCAATGTGGTTGAGGCCCCCATCTCTGGAGACATTCAAGATCAGATTTGACATGGCCCTGGGCAGCCTGATCTAGCTTGAGATGTCCCTGCTGAGTGTAGGCAGGTTGGACAAGGTGACCTTAGAGGGTCCCTTCTAACCTGATGCAATCTGTCTGTAAATATCACTTAATATCCAGGCTTTGCTGATCCCAGGAAATCCCAGCATGCTAATAGACATTGTTTTGTTCATTGTGACAGAAACTTAATCATCTTCCTCCAGCAGATGTGGCGAGGTGCTGGAGAGCTGCTAGCTAGAATATGTGAGTACTTAATGTCAGACTAAAGGGATGGGAGGCCTTGGCTCCGTGTAAGTGGCATCAGGGTGAAGAAGCAGTGCTAGACCCATGGTTCCTGCATTTAGCTGGCACAGCTTCACAAAGTCCATATCCCAGCCATTTACAGCATTTGCTGTGTGACTGAGGGTCCGTGCAAGGGGAGCAGTCACTGTTCTGAGCCAGGACAGGCATTTGAATCCATTTCTCCTCCACTTCAGGGACGATAGCTGAACGCCTTGGGATGACAGAGCCCAGTGTCCTGCTGCAGCCATACAGAGCAGGTAACAGAGGCAGCTGCTGTGCTTTGCTGCACCCACCCTGGTGTGTTGTCCCTCCCTTGACTACCTCTGGCTGTTACCAGGGCTGAAAGGACACTGTTCGTTGTCCCTGGTTTTGCTGAGGCAAGAGATGTGCCCTGCTTGGGACAGGAACCCTGTGGGGGACCAAGATCCAGTGCTCCATGACCACCATTTCTGAGAGAAAAAAAACTTCACAGTGCCAGGACATGGGCTCATGGGGCCCCTAAACCTCTTCCCTGTGGCGGGCCAAGGTGTCCACCCCTTCTGCAGAGACTTGGTGCCCTGTGGGGCTTGGCCTTGGGTGAGGTGAGGCGAGGCAAGGAGTGAAGTGGTGCCCTGTGGGGCTTGGCCTTGCGTGAGATGAGGCAAGGAGTGAAGTGGTGCCCTGTCGGGCTTGGCCCTGGGTGAGATGAGGTGAGGCAAGGAGAGGAGTGAAGTGGTGCCCTGTGGGGCCCGGCCCTGGGTGAGGTGAGGAGTGAAGTGGTGCCCTGTGGGGCCTGGCCCTGGGTGAGGTGAGGAGTGAAGTGGTGCCCTGTGGGGCCTGGCCCTGGGTGAGGTGAGGNTGGGGGCAGGAGTGGTGTGGTGCCCTGTGGGGCCTGGCCCTGGGTGAGGAGAGCGTAAGCGGTGTCCTGCGGCGCTCGGCCCTGCGCTCGTTGAGGCGAGGCCAGGCGGGTGCCGGGCGGCCAGCAGCCAGCAGGGGGCAGCCCTGGCCGCCTCGCTCCTCTCGCCTCGTCTCACCGCAGCGACATCCGCCGCCGGCGGGAAGGGGCCNCCCGGCGCGCTTAGTCGCTCATTTCCCCCAGAGCAAGCAGGAGATCCACCGCCGGTCCGCGCGGCTGAGGAACACCAAGTACAAGTCGGCGCCCGCCGCGGAGAAGAAGGTTTCCACGAAGGGCAAGGGGAGGAGGCACATCTTTAAGTTAAAAAACGTAAGGCGGTGTGCGGGGGCTGGCGGCGTGGGGCGGGCCCCGAGCCCTGCCTCGGTCCCGGGGAAGCGTCATCGGCACACGGCGGCCGGGCCGGCCCCGCAGGGTCTGCGTTATCGGCCTGTCGGAGCCCAGTTCCGCAGCTCCTGTGGCTGGGCTGGGAGCCGGGCGGGAGGGGGCCGCGGGCGCTGCCGGAGCCGGTGCGTGCGTCAGCCGCCCCCTGGGCCGCATCCAGGCCCGCAGGCCTCGTCCGTGAGCGAGCAGCTTGATGTGCGTGGGTATCCAGTGCTGCCTTCTCCACCTCAGAGCCTGGCAGTCGAAGTGGTAACTTAGTTGCTTTAAGTTTTAAAGCACGAATCTGCATAAAATCATCGAAGCGTTTTGGTTGGCTAAGCCCTTTACGATCATCCAGGCCAACCATTCTCTAGCTCTGCCAAGGCTGGGGCTAAACCGTGGCCCTCAGCACCACAGCTCTGCCTCTTGGGAACACCTCCAGGGGTGGGGATTCAACCACCTCCCTGGGCAGCCTGTGCCAGGCTTCTCACCCCACACCTCACTCCAGTCTCCTTTCAGGGAGTTGTAGAGAGCAAGGAGGTCTCCCCTCTGCCTCCTCTCCGGGCTAATCAACCCCAGGTCCCTCAGCTGCTCCTCACAGGCCCTCTCGTTCGACATGTTTGCATCCAATTATCTGGTGTTCACTGGTTCCCTAAGGTCGTGCATTAGCGTGTCCTCTAAAAGGGACAAGCCCCTGTGGAGCTCTCTGACATGGGTATTTTAATATCTTTGGTTCACCATCTCTTTGTCCTTTCTCTAGCCCATCAAGGCTCCTGAGTCTGTCTCCACGATAATTACAGCAGAATCAATCTTTTATAAGGTATGGCTCATACAAGCTGGTTTGCAAAAACGATCTTCTTGGTTCTATCTGCAGTCTCAAGAATGCACACAGACAGCTGAAGCACCCAGGGATGTATCCACAGAAACTGTTCCTCCTTGCCTAGCAGTGGTGTAGGGTTTTTGCTCAGCCTTATGGCACTGCTGTTTAGTCTTGCCTGACAACTTTTTACGGTAGTTTGTATAGCTTGGGTTTGTTTGCTGATAGAACAAACCATTTGAAATGCCCTTTCCTCCAAAGGAGATGGCAGGATAGCCACTGGGGGACTGCATATGCAGAGGAGAAGTGGTAGGCTGAGTTTGTCTCCTCTCCAGACCCCTGATGTTTTGCTTCTCACATCTCAGATGTTTGCTTCTGACTAGTTTGGAAGACAGTTGGTGCTTCGTGTCCCACATCTCAAATGAATCTCTGTTTGCTCATGAGTAATTTTAAAGAAAACTGATTGATGTCTTTTTGTACATGTTTTGGGTGGGGTTTTAATCAGAAATTCCCAAGAATGATAGAATCATAGAATGGTAAGGTTGGAAGGGACCTCAAAGATCATCTAGTTCCAACCCTCTGCCATAGGCAGGGACACCTCCCACTAGCACAGGTCACTCAGGGCCTCGTCTAGCCTGGCCAGGGAGAGAGCAGCCACAACCTCCCTGGGCAACCTGTGCCAGTGTCTCACCACCCTCACTGGAAAGAACTTCCTCCTAACATCCAGTCTAAATCTTCCCTCTGCCAGTTTAAACCCATTGCCCCTTGTCCTGTCATTGCAAGACCTTGTCAATAGTCCCTCCCCAGCCTTCCTGTAGGCCCCCTTCAGATACTGGAAGGCTACTATGATGTCCAAAGTTTCATTTAATCTGATTCTTTATGCAGAATATTCTTCTTTTGGTACCCTTCTGTCGAGCAGTGGGGTTTGGTTGGGGGTTCTGAGGTATTTTCAGTCTTCTTTTAAAAACAAAATGGATGTCGCTCAGCAAACTCTGGTCCTGACAGTGCAGTAGCTGCCTTTGCTGTACAGCCTCACAGACAGGGCAGCTGGTCCCTAGCCTTGGCCAGCAGCAGGGTCTGGCAGAGTTGCAGCTGTGTTTTGGGATGCCTTGGTGTGCATGGTGAGCTTATTCCTACACAGAAGTGCTTTTACCTCCACACACACACACACACCCCCCAGGAAAGCACTGCAGTTACTTTGTTCTGCTCCTGCTTCTGACAGAATTGAGAGAATCTCCACTCTGCTGACAGGAGGTGTGGCAGTCATAGAATGGTTTGGGTTGGAAGGAACCTTCAAGATCATCTAATTCCAACTCCCTGCTATAGGCAGGGACACCACCTACTCTACCAGGTTGCTCAAGGCCTTTCTTGTCCACCTTGGCCTTGAACACCTGGGAGAGAGGGATTTAGAGAGTGGAGACAGTTGTGCATTTCAAGACAGGGGAGGCCAAATTGCTTTTGAGCTCCTCAGCAGGCAGAGACCCCTGAGTCCAGCCTCAGAAGTCATGTTGGGACCAAACTCAGCCTCGTAGACTCAGGGTGACTGTGCACAAGCAGTGCTGATGACTTCAGAGGGAAGCTTCTCCACTCAGAGGAATGATTTCTGTGCCTTGCAGGGTGTGTACTACCAAATTGGAGATGTTGTTTCAGTGGTTGATGAGCAGGATGGCAAAACCTACTATGCTCAGATCCGTGGCTTCATCCAGGACCAGTGCTGTGAGAAGAGTGCTGCACTCACCTGGCTCCTTCCCACACAGGCCAGCCCCAAGGACTGCTTTGACCCAGCTTCCTATATCATAGGTAACCTCTAACCCTTCCTTGTATGCAGCTACTTGTATGTGCCCAGACTAGTGCAGGGCTCTGCTTTTTTATATTCTTAACTTGTCAGTATCATAGAATTATAGAATGCTTTGGATTTGTTAGTTCATAGATTGAAAGACTTATAGAATGGTTTGGGTTGGAAGAGACCTTCAGGATCATCCAGTACCACCCCCCTGCCATGGGCAGGGACACCTCCCACCAGCCCAACTTGTTCAAGGCCTCATCCAACCTGGCCTTGAACACTTGGGTGCTGGGTTCAATTTTGAGACCCTCAAGCCAAGAAAGACGTTGAGGTGCTGAAGCAGGCCCAGAGAAGGGCAAGAAAGCTGGGGAGGGGTCTGGAGAGCAGGGCTGGGGAGGAGCAACTGAGGGGAATGGGGATGTTTAGTGCTGAGAAAAGGAGGCTGAGGGCAGACCTCATTGCTCTCTACAGCTCCCCGAGGGGAGGCTGCAGCCAGGTGGGGTTGTGCTCTGCTCCCTAGTGACAAGTGATAGGACAAGAGGAAATGGCCTCAGGTTGCCCCAGGGGAGGTTTAGGTTGGAGATTAGAAGAAACTTCTTGAGTGAAAGGGTTCTGGAAGCCTGGCACAGGCTGCCCAGGGAGGTGGCTGAATGCCCATCCCTGGAGTTGTTTCAGAGAGGCAGAGCTGTGTAGCTGAGGGCCACAACTTAGCCCCAGCCTCAGCAGGGGTTGGAGAATGGTTGGACTTGGGTGTTCTTTAAGATCTGTTCCAACCAAAACCATTCTATGACTATTTAATTCCTGCATACTCCATTTTATGTCTTTGAAGTCTTGTTTTTTATTTTTCTCTAGGACCAGAGGAAGATCTCCCAAGGAAAATGGAGTATTTAGAGTTTGTTTGCCATGCACCTTCGGAATACTTCAAGTCTCGATCATCTCCCTTCCCCACAGTTCCCACCAGACCAGAGAAGGGCTACATCTGGACTCATGTGGGCCCTACTCCTGCCATCTCCATCAAAGAGACTGTTACCAATAATCTATGAGGTTTAAAGGAGTACTTTGGACAAGCTGCCCTGAGTGGATTCTCAGGTCTGTGGACGCCACACAACCAAATGTTGATTTATTTTTTTTTACTCCATGCATTATCTTGGGTTTTTGGTTTAAGTTTTCTGAGCTCTTTTTAAAGTGGAAGTTTTCTTTCCATGTGACCTATCGAGTTCTGTGCTGTTCTTCAGACATTATTGCTGCTTTTGGGACAAAACCCCACAAGCTTCAGGTTCTCTGCCACTTTGATGAGCAGATTGACTTCTGCACGTTGCCTTTAGGTCTGTCTTTTTAACTTATTTTCCAGAAAAGGAATTACAAGACTTAACTTTTATTCATCCAGTACTTTATACACATCATTAGTTCATCCAACTCTGGCCACAGGTTCTGTTTGTTCTTAAGTAATTTGAGACTAGCTCAAACTAAGCCCCAGTGTTGGTCAGTGATGCAGGTAATCAGTTTCTGTTAGTCTGGTGAGGAAGGAGTGGCTTCAATTTCTCCTCTTCAGATCTGTCACCCAGAGGGTGATGCTGCCTTTACCATCACTGTTCAGCTGAAGCTAAGTGGGATTTTTGTGGAGCTTTCTGGCAAGCTTTGCTTAAGTAAGGAGGTAAATTGCCTGGGCAGGTGGATGGAGTCGGAAAGTTTCTGTTCCCTCGCGTTGGTGTTTTTAAGCTCCTGAGTGGGCCAGTGCTAAGGTATAGGTCAAGTTTCACATTGTTATCCTTGATGAGGTTGTTAGCTTGGTCTCTAAAACTGATTTTTGTTTTTCAGTCTTTGCAGTTAATAAAACCCAAACAACTCCAGTAGCTCCCTTTGCTAAGGGAAGTGAGAAGACCTTTGTTGGATCAACCCACACAGATCAGTCCAGGTTCTGTATGTCAAGGGATGAATGAACTCAACACAGCTGAGCTGGGTCACTGGTGCAGTTCTTGCAGGTAGGAAGAGAGCAGATTGGAACTTGGGCTTCCTGGGGTGGAAGACCTTTTTCCATGAGAGTGTTGTAGTCTCATTTTGGTTTGGGACCAACAGGACCTTGACATACAGCAGCTTTCCTTTTTAACTCTAATACACTACTTAGCACTGCAGTGTAGTGCTGTAATTGAAGGAGTCCAAGTGTGGAGGTAGAATCCTGGAACTGATTTGGTTGGAAGACATCTCTAAGAGAGCTGAGTTCAACCTTCAACCCAAGCCCAGCATGGCCATTAAACCATGGCCTGAAGTGCCATACCCACAATTTCTTGAGCACCTAAATAATTTCATTACAGTAATTCCATAGATGGGCTTTGGTATAACCATGAGTGGCCTCTGACTGCTCCTTTCAGATTATCCTAACTAGGAAGGTGAAATCATTTCCAGTTTTAATTAATTGGTACAGCCATTGCCATGGAATCATGAAGTGGTCTGGGGTGGAAGGGACCTTAAAGATCATCTAGTTCCAACCCCCCCCACCCCAAACATGGACAACTCAGCTCAGCTTGCTCAAGGCCTCATCCAGCCCAGCCTTGAACACTTCCAGGGTTGAAGCCTCCACAGCTTTTTGAGGCAGCCTGTTGCAGTTCACTTCCCTGTCCTGGGGATAAGAAGACAGAGCTGCTATGAAATGCAACTTGATGCTCTTCTGAATAATAGTGGCAGGACTAAGATAAAGTAGCTTGAGCTGTCTGAATTATGGGTTGGGGTTTCTTTGCTGTGTTCACTCTGGAAGCACGGGTCTGGTTGCTTACCATAAATCTCTCCCCTACCAACCACCTTAAGCCCTCCAGAGACAGAATCACTGTTAGCTTTTGGCAAATAAACTGCTGAAAAGCAAACTGTCCCCTTTCACCTGACAGACAAAGCGACCAGAGCGTAGCCAATGTTCTCTCAAAAATTTAATAGCAATCTGGAGGGAGAGGGTTGTCTGCTAAATAAAATGTGACAGCAGTGTACAGTGTGGAGAGTCAAAAGAAACAGCCTCAGGTGCTGCAGGAATCAGTAACTGATTTCATCACATTGGTCCTTGCCAGTTTCACAGCAGCAATTGGAAGCTAACAGGGGTAACTATGCTAGAGTGATTTTTTGTCCTGGTCTGAAGGTGGAGCCAGCTTGGCCTTTCCTCTTCCGGGGATTCTGGAAATTCTCATACCTGGGAAGAGAGAAGGACACCAGGAAAGTGTTAGGAGGTGATTTTGGCTGCTGAGTAAGGGTCGTGAAGAGATCAGAACTGCTCCAGCATTTAATACTTACAGGTCAGCAAAGTTCTTCCAGTCCTCCTGGCTGATGGATGGTCTGGTGCCCTGCAGTGCAGTCAGCAGATGGGACTGGGTAATGACAAAGGTGTTCTTGGTAAGCACTGACTGGTTCAGGGTGCTGTCCTCCTTGAAAACAGACACATGGACAAGGGAAGTCACCACAGGAACAGTGTCAGGAGGATCAGCAGCTCCAGAACCTCCTCACAACAGGGACTGAGAAATGTGGTACTAAGACAGTGACAGCTTCCTCCCCACCCCCATATTAACAGTGCAGAAAGAACCACTACCTACAGGAGAGCTGGGAAGGGACTTTCTACAAGGGCTTGTAGTGACAGGAGCAGGGGTGATGGCTTTGAGCTGACAGAGGGCAGACAGACTGGAGATCTGGAAGAAATTCTTGACAGTGAGGGTGAGGAACACTGACAGGTTGCTCAGGAAGGCTGTGGATGTCCCTGCCCATGGCAGGGGGCTGGGACTGGATGATCTTTAAGGTCCCTTCCAACACAACCCCTTCTAGGATTCTATGAACTCTTTTGTTAAAGGACTGTTAAATTTGGCTGCTGCTACTCAAATGTGGTCTCATTTCTCTCTGCTGCTTTTGTTACTTAGTACTACAGCAGAAATGCTTTATTGTGGGGACAGAGCAGCAAAGTGGTAGGAGTAACTAGTTGGATGAACTGCCATACCCCACTCCTGCTCCTGCAGCTGGCTTTGGTGCTGCTGATTTCTGTCCTCGGGGGCTCTGCTTGCTGCTCCTGCTGATTCTCCAGGGAGTCCTCCTGAGAAGCTGTTCTGAGCACTGCAGGGTGGGTTGAGGCCACATCTCTCTGTGCCACGCTGGTAAAATCGTGAGTGATGGAGTTTGGGCCAGACAAACACAAAGAGCTCTGAATGAATCACAAACACAAACATGTCAGCTCCTTCTGGAGACAGGAGCAACTCCAGCAGGCAGTCTTAAACCACAGGTCAGCACAAGCTTGCCCCCACTGGCGAAAAGAGACTTTCTCTTAAATCTTATCACATCCATCAGGTTTGGGACAGATTTAGGTGGCTGGAAACTGCATAGCAGATAAAGAGCTGGGGGTAGAGGCCAAGAGGGCTACCAGCAGCCTGGCCTGGATCAGCAAGTGTGGTCAGCAGGACCAGGGAAGGGATTGTTCCCCTGAACACAGCACTGGTGAGGCCACAGCTGGAGTCCTGTGTCCAGTTTTGGGGCCCTCACTACAAGAAGGACATTGAAGCACTGGAGCAGGGCCAGAGAAGGGCAAGGAGGCTGGTGGAGTATCTGGAGCACAGGGCTGGGGAGATGCAGCTGAAGGAGCTGGGGGTGTTTAGGCTGGAGAAAAGGAAGCTGAGGGGAGACCTCCTTGCTCTCTACAGCTCTGTGGAAGGAGGCTGGAGCCAAGTGATGGCACAAGAGAAAAGGGCCTTAAGTTGCACCAGGTGAGGTTTAGGTTGGATCTGAGAAGAAACTTCTTAACTGAAGGGGTTCTCAAAGCCTGGCACAGGCTGCCCAGCGGTGGGTGGTTGAATCCCCATCCAGAGGTGTTTCCCAAGAGGCAGAGATGTGGGGTTGAGTGCCATGGTTTAGCCTCAGCCTTGGCAGAGTTAAAGAACGGTTGGACTGGATGAGCTTAAAAAGTCTTTTCCAACCAGCTCCTGAAAGCTGGCTGGTCACTAGTAATGAAACTAAGCTAAAACACCCCAAGCCACAGGGAAAAAAAATAATCTTGTTTAGTAATCAACAAAAAAAAAAAGCACTAGACCAGACTGTAAGATCTTGTGTGAATGCAGTTTGCATTATTAGGCAGCATTTCGGGATTCTGAAGTCCCAGAATGTTGCAGAGAGTCCACATGGATTTTGTCAGGTAACATCCACCCACCTACCCCCACACCACGGATCTCAAGGTATAGGATGAGGAGAGTTTGGAGAACCAGGCAGGCAGAAACCCATCCTATCTGCCCAGCTCAGTCTTAGTGCTTCCTGATGGATATAATGAGACAATTGCAGCTCTGAGGCAGGGATTTTACCAGCTCTGAAGGAGTTCCATTTCCCAGCTCCGACTCATAAGAGCTTCCAAAATAAATCCGATACATGTTGGACCTTGGATCTTCAGGCAGCAAGTCAGACATGTCTAAAGAAACAAGAGACTGCTCTAGTCCTGCTTCTCCATCCAGTGCTGAGTCCTCTGAGCCACTGCTGTGGTTTAGAAAAACCATGGAGGAGAGGCTGAAGTCACTGTCAGAGGTGGAACCAAAGTCCTGTGAGGAAGAGCAGAGGTTGGAAGCGTTCACCCCTAACGAGCTGCAGTCTGACATACATTCAGAAACCAAAGCATTGGTTTATGACCTGGCAACCTGTCCCTGGCAGCACACTGCCAAGTGTTCTGGTAAAACCCACTGCAAGGACTTGGTCGTCATGCTGGAAAATGTGAGGAGTTGGTATCTCAACGTTTCATTTGTTTGCTTTCAAGTCTCTGAGTGTTGGGAAAATCCACAGAATGGCTTAGGGTGGGAGCCATCCAACCTCATGCATTCTGTGAATCATCTACTCCTAACCCCCCTGCAGAAGAATCAACTCATTTTGTTTTCTACTTTGAGTAAGAAGCTTGAGTGAGGAAGAGCTCACATAAAATTCTGCACTTAGTGCTCCTACAACAGTCCAAAGAAAATCATAGAATGGCTCAGGTTGGAAGGGGCCTCAGAGCTCATCTCCTCCAACCTCCCCACCATGGGCAGGGTCCCTTCTCAACTAGACTTGGTTGGTCAAAGCCTAGTCCAGCCTGGCCTTGAACAGAAAAAAAAAGGAGAAACAAACATGAGGGAAGTTAAAAAAATAAAAAACAACAAACAAAAAAGAGGAGAAAGGAAAAAAGGCATAAAAAAAATGGGTGAGGGAAAAAATGGATGGGCGAGGACAAAAAATGGATGGATGAGGGAAAAATAAAGGACGGGTGAGGGAAAAATAAAGGACGGGTGAGGGAAAAATAAAGGACGGGTGAGGGAAAAATAAAGGATGGTTGAGGGAAAAAAAATGGATGGGTGAGAGAAAAATAAACAGGTGAGGAAAAAAAAGAATAAAATGAGCCCTTTCAAACTTAAGATCAAAAGAGCAGCAACATCTTTGCCATCAGCTTTGCTTACCTGTGTTAAACCTGAGCCTAAGTTTGTGTGGATTGCCTCCAGCTGGGCGTTGTACAACAAAGCTTTTAGGTCAGCCCCTGTGAACTGCTCTGTTTTTGCTGCCAGTTCCTGGAAGTCCACATCGTTAGCCAGGGACAGGGAGTGGCTGAGAGCTTTCAAGATTTCACAGCGTGAGTTCTGTAGAAAGAGAGAAGAAAGAACAATCAATCATGGCAGTGAAACAGGCTGGCAGCTGCTTCATCCTGATCGCTGCATACTGCTTGGAGCTGCAGGCAGCTTCCCAGCTGAGGATCTTTTCCACAGTGCATCTTCTCCACAGTAGATCCTGCCCTAAGAATTGTATCCTTTAAAATGCAGGCAGTTTGCTATGCTCAGACATTCACAGAATGGGCTGGGTTGGAAGTGACCTTCAAGATCATCCAGTTCCAACCCCCTGCCATAGGCAGGGACACCTGCCACCAGCACAGCTTGCTCACAGCCTCGTTCAGCATGGCCTCAAACACCTCCAGAGGGGAGGCAGCCACGACCTCCCTGGGCAGCCTATTCAAGTCTCACCACCCTCCTGCTGAAGAACTTCTTCCTAAGATCCTAAATCAATCAAATTAATTAACTAATCAACACCTATTAAATATGAGTATTAACGCCAATAATAACAACTCTATGAGTAGTAATGCCCCTTAAACATGGGTAATAACAGCAGTTAAAGAAGAGGAGCAGAGGTCCTCTTCATTATTTAAAGAAGTATCTTTCCCTGTTTGGTGCAGCCTCTCTAGACTCTTGAAGAAACTTTGTTAGTTCAGGCAACACAACAAGGGCAGGTTTGGAGTGGAGATTAGGAAGAAATTCTTGACAGTGAGGGTGGGGAGACTCTGGAACAGGTTGCCCAGGGAGGTCATCGATGCCCCTTCCCTGGAGGTGTTCAAGCCCAGATTGGATGAGGCCTCGAGCAACCAACTCTAGTTGAGAGGTGTCCTTGCCCATGGCAGAGAGGTTGGAGTAGATGATCTCTGAGGTCTCTTCCAACCTGAGCCTTTTTGTGATATGTCCTTTTGTAAAGAGAAGTCTAACAGTGAAAAACCTCCATTTGCCTGAATGACCATGGTCTAAACCAGAAGTTTAAAAGCAAAACCCCAAAACACACCCAAAAAGAAGACTAAAGCCCCTTAATCTGATGGAATTTTCTCCTCCTCTCTCAGGTAGAACTTTGTTTCCTCACCTGGTCAGGAGGTGGACAGTACAGACACTTATCCAGTCGGCCTGGCCTTAACAGAGCAGGATCAATCAAATCCGGGCGACTGGTAGCAGCCAGCACATAAACCCCTTGGGAAAGAGCAGGAGGAGATGATCAGCAGCTGCCCAGGCTGTGCAGGAGGAGGAGCAGCCGGGTGAAGGTTACCTTGTAAGCCTTCCACACCATCCAGCTGTGTCAGCAGCTGGTTCACCACTCGGTCAGTGACTCCTGTGTTGTCATGGCCACGGCGAGGAGCGATGGAATCAAACTCATCGAAGAAAACAATGCAAGGCTTAGCTGCCTGAGCTCTGGCAGGGGACACAAAATAAAAACAAACAGGCCACAGTTACATTCTGCTTAGCTTTGGGTTGCAAGGCAGGTAGAGGAGAAGCTGGGCATAAGCCAGCAGTGTGAGCTTGCAGCCCAGAAGGCCACTGGCAGCTTGGGCTGCATCCAAAGCAGCGTGGCCAGAGATGGAGAGAGGGGATCCTGCCCCTCTGCTCTGCTGAGAGCTCACCCAGAGTCCTGTGTGCAGCTCTGGATCCCCCAACACAAGAGGTACGTGGCCCTGCTGGAGTGGGTCCAGAGGAGGGCCACAATGATTATCAGAGGGCTGGAGCACCTCTGCTACCACAACAGGATGAGAGTTTCACTGATAATCATGAAGGGGTTTTGGTCAACTCAAATCTCCTGTCCTGGCCAAGTCAGGAAAGGGGCAGGGAAGTGTGGGATTTATGCTCTAGGGGTGTTGGACTAAAGGATCTCCAGAGGTCCCTCCAAGCCCTACCATTCTGTGCTGTGAGCCAGAGGGCTCAGCTCTTAGCCAGTGACAGTCAAGTTGAGCTTGCCCAGCTCTGAACACCTGCTCCAGCACAGCTACCCCAGACACTTTATGGTGTGATGCCACATCTCCCGGACAACCAAGCAATAAAATTCAGAGCTGCCATCACAACTCTTTGCAGAGCCAACCTGTTGAAGATGTCCCTCACTGCCTGCTCACTTGCTCCAATGTATTTGCTGAGCAGCTCTGGGCCCTGGAAAAGAAAGGGAAAATAAGCACCAGAACACCTGGGGTCAGTCTCTGCATGTGGAGCTCTGCAGCAGCACAGACTGGGGAGGGAATTTGGTTGCAGCCAAGAGAGGGACATCTCTGAACAGCAGAACCAAGAGCTTTAAAGAAGCTAAAAGTATCTTGTAAGCATTTCAACTTGAAATAGTAAGAATTGGAAAGAAGAAGAATTTGATATAATCAACTGAAATAATACTTTGGAAATAATAATAAATGTAAATAGGAAGAGATTTTAAATACTAAATGTGAATCATAAATGGAAATAATAATTAAATTTTAAAATTCAGCTGTAAAGTTCATCTATTTAAAGAATAATTTTAATACTTTTAAATAATAACCAGAATTTTGAATACACTTCATAATAGATTTAATAACAGTTTTGAATATGTGAACATATTTTCTATTAATAGCAACTTTAAATAATAGCCTTAAGAATAAATAACTTGAAATAAAATTCTTAAATTAAAAATTTGAAGAATAAATGTAAGTAATGATAATTATTAAAAATAATTGTATTATTACATTTATTATCTACTAAATTATTATTTAATTGCAAATATTTAATAAATAATAGTAAATATTATTTAATAGTAATAAATGTAAATAATTTTAGATCATACATTTAAAATAATTTTGAATGTTAAAATATTACTTAATGACTTTAATAACATTAAACAAGAATTTAAATGTAAATATTATTTTAATGTATTACTTTAAATTATTTTGAATATGTTAATACTTTCTTAACAATAACTTTAAATAACCTTAAATAAGAAATTAAATACATTTAAGTTACTTTAATGAATTTCAATGACTTCAAATAATTTTAAACAGTGTAAGTAATAAAAAAATACTACTTTTAGATAATCTGAATAGTAGTCTTTTAATAATAAATTTAAACAACAAAATAATTTTAAAGATTAATACTTTTACATGATTTTTATTCATTTTAAACAGTAATTTTAAATAATCTTAGCACCAATCTAAAAAATGACAAATTGAAATAACAACTTTAACAATTAATAAGTTCAAATACTACTACTCAGTAATAATAAGAATAATCATCCTAATGATTACAATAATTTACAATTATCCTATTTTTAATGATGCTATTTTTTATAATAGTCATGTTGAGTAATAATTTTAGCTGCTAACTGGCATCTTTCTGTTCCAACAGCAGATGTCTGCCAGCATCCCAAAGCAGCAGCTTGCAAACAAGTTCCACACTCCCTTGCTGAAAGTCACTGGAACCAAAACCCACTTAGATCTCTCTTGGCATCAGGGAATTAAGAACATCTAATGAAAATTGTGCAATTCTGCCTAATGGCTCCCTCTGAAACCCATTTCTCAGCAGCCAAACAACTGTCCCACAAGTCAGAGACACAGCAGGTGTCCAGTGCTTCTGACTGGGGGATTTTGCCCTCACAGGTATTACCTTCAGCCAACTAAATGCATCAATTAAGCATCAAACCCTCCTTACCTTGATGCTGATGAAATTCATTCCACTCTCCCCAGCAACAGCTCCTGCCAAGAGAGTTTTTCCTGTTCCAGGGGCTCCATAGAGCAGGACTCCTGATCTCTGTCGTATGGGCAGCTTTGCAAAGAGCTCTGGGTACTGGAAAAGGTCCAACAAGACAGCCTCTAAACTGCCATCCTGAGGGGGCTGGAGCACCTCTGCTGTGGGGACAGGCTGGCAGAGTTGGGGCTGTTCAGCCTGCAGGAGAGGAGGCTCCAGGGAGACCTGAGAGCTGTGTTTCAGTCTGAAGGGGACCTGCAGGCAGGCTGGGGAGGGACTGTTCAGAAGGGCCTGTGGTGATAGGCCAAGGGGCAATGGTTTGGAGCTGGAGCAGGGCAGAGTTAGGTTGGACAGCAGGAGGAAGCTCTGCACAGTGAGGGTGGGAGACACTGGAGCAGGCTGCCCAGGGAGGTGGTTGAGGCCCATTCCTGGAGACATTCCCTATCAGACTGGATGTCTCTGGGGGAAGTCTGATCTAGTTGGAGGTGTCCCTGTTGCATGCAGAGGGGAGTTGGACAAGATGACCTTTGGGGGTCCCTTTCAACCCATTGCAGTCTGTGACTGATCACTTAGTAGTGTTAATTTTTGTCTAAGTGGGATGTGTTTAATTGCCACTTCCCACATCACAAGAGCTCCCCAGGCCTACTGTTGGTTTCCTTGGGGCTGAGGTGGGTTCCTAGGTACTTCAAGTAGAACCAGGTGGCATTTGCAATGGGTGGCTCCTGTCTGTGCTGAGAGCTTCAAACAAGACAGAAAGGCCCAGCTAAAATAAAGGGGGATTGATGGATTTGCACTCATCCAGAGGAGAGCCCTCCTCCAGCAAAAGCATTGCAGAGGACAGCTGGAAAGATTATCTTGGCTGAGCCAAGCCCTAACCTGTGCACCACAGTGCAGCAGAGGTGCTGCAGAAAAGCACAAGCTGTTGCCTTTGGTATTTGCAAGAGGGAAGGTCTAGTGGAAGGTGTCCCTGCCCCATGGCGTGGGGGCTGGAACTAGATGATTTTGAAGGTCTCTTGCAACCCAAACCAGTCTGTGATTCTATGAAGTGGACAAAGAGTCTTCCACCAGCTAAAGACTGAGAAGGTACAAAAGTAGCTTCAAATCATACCTCTCATGGGACCATGGAATTGTTTGGGTTGGAAAAGCCCTTTTAAGCTCATCCATTTCAACCAACTCTACCAAGGCTAAGCAATGGCTCTCAGCACCACAGCTCTGCCTCTTGGAAGCACCTCCAGGGATGGGAATTCAACCACCTCCCTGGGCAGCCTGTGCCAGGCTTTGAGAACCCTTTCAGTCAGGAAGTTACTTCTCATCTCCAACCTACACCTCCCCTGGTGCAGCTTGAGGCCATTTCCTCTTCTCCCTAGGTACAAGTGATAGGAGAAGAGCCCAGCCTCCACCTGGCTCCAGCCTCCTTTCAGGGAGTTGCAGAGAGCCAGAAGGTCTCCTCTCAGCCTCTCTGTCAAGCACCAAGTCACAGCTCAGCCACCATCCTTCCCCTGCTAACACCATGCCCTGCCTTCCAGGAACCAGTGGCAAAGAGCTGAGTACCTTTGCAGGTAACATGATGGTATCCATCAGGATTTGCCTCACATCTTTCAAGCCACCAATCTTGTCCCAGCCAACATCTTTAGGTTTATGAAGGTTGACATTTCTCAGAGCTAACGGAGTAAAATCTTGCAGAGCTTTCTGAAAATCCACAGTTGTCAGAGTCAGTCCTGGTTAAAAAAAAAAAAAAAAAAAAAAAAAAAAAAA
>VWYK01016014.1:8064-19449 GCA_013399775.1 Semnornis frantzii | reverse complement strand
CTCCAGGATCTATAAGACTGTAAGAAGATAAGAGACAAAAACTCTCAGAGATGTTTCCTCTCTGTGTCTTTGGAAGTTGCAGACGTGTGTATAATACCCCTAAGCTGGGGTAATCTGCTTGCCTCCTCCTGCCTCTCCTGCTGCACACGGATGTACTTAGCATTAATATTCCTCACACTATGGCAAATGAACACCCAGGAGGCAGCTGACTCAATCACTGCTTGTTTTACTTACTGTGTATCACTGAGAAAAAGACCATAAAGCAGAACACGACAGATCTGTAATGCTCATTTCAATATGCTTCCCCTGTTTGCTCCAGCCTTGATGAACTTTCATATTCAACCATGCTAAAGAGAAAAAAGGAGGGGAAAAAAAAGGGAATTAAGAAACATATTCTAACAAACACATTAGCAATGTGTGGTAAATTACTCTTGGAGATTCCAGTTCCTCACGGTAGGAGCATTTGTGGAGAAAGACTTTTGTTTACTTCATGTTTTTCCCGCTGCCTCTCTTCAGTAGATGATTATTTACTCAGCGATGTCACAGCTCCCAAGTCTGATGTCATGGCTGTTTCCACAGCAACCAGATTGAATGAAAGACAGATTGGGAACCAGGTAGGCTGGAGGGAAAATAATTTAGGAAAGGCATTTGTCCTTTCTCCTCCATAAAAATTGATGGGCTTCCTACCACTGCTGTTTGGAGATTGGAATTTGGTTTAATTAGGATGGCACAATCACAAAATGCAAAGGAGCTTGCTGTTATTTTTGGAACAGATACAGCTGCAGGGCGATTGAGAGAAGAGGCTGCACTGACCATACAGATGAGCTTATTTCACATCTCCACAATCACATGCCCAATTGGATGGGGTAAGAGGTACTACCCCCTTATTTCCCTGATCAGTTCCTGCTGTCACTGATGGAGATCTGCTTAGTATGGTCAGGAGGTTTGAGAATGGGAGTGTATTGAATGGATCTGTGATGTGAGTACAGACATCTACCTGAAAAGTAGCCACCTACCCAGTACATACCAAGGAGATGAATCCTGCCTCTCCTTCTTAATAACAGAGCCTGCTTTCCTATTAGCTCCTCACATATCTACTCACCTTAAACCTCAGTTTAACCCATCCTACCATTGGTCACTGTATTGACTTGATCATGAGGCTCCCAGAGAGACTTTAATTGAATTTGCAGCAGCAGAAATAGATCTAAAGAGACAGAAAGGAGAGATGGTGCTAGGGCAGTGGAAAAAGCTTCAGGAGACAAGGTGCCTCTGCGGATTATGATGCCATAAAATTGCTTTGATCCATGGAAACTAGAGATAGGATGGTGAAATGAGCTGTAGACCAGAACATGATTTTAAGGTAGAGGAGAAAATTTGGTGTTCATTTAGAGAGGAGTTTTGAACAATGGCTGAAGTCACAGACCCTAGTTGATTTTAGCTGAGGAGATGCTTCCAGTGAATTTCTTAATGGCTACAGAATTACAGAATAAACCAGGTTGGAAAAGACATCTGAGATTGTTGAGTACAACCTATCAGCTAACCCTTCTAATTAACTAACCCATGGCACTGCCTCATCCAGTCTGCTTCTAAACACCTCCAGGGATGGTGAGTCTAATGCTTCCCCGGGAAGCCCATTCCAATGCCAATCACTCTTGCTGTGACGAACTTCTTCCTAACATCCAGCCTGAACCTGCCCTTGTGCAGTTTGAGACCATGTCCTGGTGCATCTTGTTCTTCTTGTTCCGTCCCTGGGTGCCTGGCAGCAGAGCCCAACCCCACCTGGCTACAACCTCCCTTCAAGTAGCTGCAGAGAGCAATGAGGTCTGCCCTGAGCCTCCTCTTCTGCAGGCTGCACACCCCCAGTTCCCTCAGCTGCTCCACACAGGGCTGTGCTCCAGGCCCCTCACCAGTCTTGGTGCTCTTCTTTGGACACCTGCAAGCACCTCAACACCTCTTTTGAATTGAGGGGCCCAGAACTGGACACAGCACTCAAGGTGTGGCCTGACCAGTGCTGTGTACAGGGGCAGAGTGACCTCCCTGGTCCTTCTGGTCACGCTATTCCTAATACAGGCCAGGATGCCATCAGCCTTCTTGGCCACCTGGGCACACTGCTGGCTCATGTTCTGTTGATTGCCGACCCGCATCCCCAGGTCTCTCTCTGCCTGGCTGCTCTCCAACCTCTCTGGCCCCAGCCTGTAGTACTGCTTGGGGTAGTTGTGGCTGAAGTGCAGAACCCAGTACTTGGACTTGTTAAAACATACACAGAAATATTTTGGAGTAAGACATGTTAAGTGAAGGACACTTCTTAAAAAATCATAAACTGGGCACACCGAGTGGATGAATAGGGTGGTGTCAGACACTGAGATAAACAACATGTCCCAACATCTCAGAAAAAAAATCTTGTTTTGAGATAAAGTTTTGAGAAATGCTAAGCAAACATCCTGTTGTACTCACTGTCCCCAAAATCCCCTCCTGCACAAGGTCAGACCCCCAAGAGCTCCCCAATATGCAACAACTGGACAAGAACCCAGCCGGGGAACACAGAGTGAGCTTGTGCATGCTGCCATGGGAGCACTGCCTGACTGCTCTGCTTGCATGGACTAAAAGACCACCATTCTGGACCACCACACCTGGATCTGAGCTCCTGTCACCTAACACACATAGGAGATGAAGGCTCTCTGTTGGGACAGGTGATGTTGATTCCGACCCAGCCGCAGTCTGGCAGCTCCTGAGTTATCAACGGCAGTGATCATTGTGAAGAAACCAGCCAGACAAGGGGGGCTCAACCCTGGAACCCCCCTACACCACTGGACAGTGGGCCTGGCTACGCAAATCACTCCTGGAAAATGCTAAGTGATTCTCAGAAAACCATGCCTAGTCAATGAGGCAGCCAGGGAAAAGAGGAGGAGCTCCAACCTGCAGACAGAACATTCCCCACTCGTTCTTTTCAAACGGACTTTCGGGACAGCAAATGACTCTGGGGTGACCTCTCTTCTCTCTGCTTGGGGGTATTTCTTTCTTTACTTTCTCATTTCTCCCCCCTGCCTCTCTTACTTTCTCCCTCTCCCTCTCCTCGTGTGTGCAAGTCATGTGAATGCAATAAAGCCAGTCTATGAGTTTGACACCATTTGTGCCTTAATTCTGTGCCCGAGAATCCCAACCTCCCACACCCAGGATTCCTCCAGACTGGGACAGGCACTGTGGCTGTCCAGTGCTGACTTATGACTAAGATTTCGGTACAAGGCAGTCAACACAACCACAAGTGTTCTGTGGGCAGCGAGGTTCCTCTGTGTTCAGACTCCCAGCACCAAGGAAAGGGCTGCAGCCAGCCAGCAGTTTCACGGTCAATGAGAGGTTAGGCAGCCCAGGTGCCATCAAACCTGCTTTGCTTGTCTCGCAGGCAGCAGGAGGAAAGTGAATTCAGCTGCAGTTGGAAGGCATGCTTTTCATGCTCTAGCGACTCGCTGTTTATTGCATTCATTAGCTTCAAAGCCAAGATCGGGCTGTGGGAGCCCTGCCTCCCGCCTTGTGACCCGGACGCGTCTCTGCCCGTCCGCTCTGCGGCATTGTTTCCTCGCAGCCTGTTATTAGAGCAGGCTGCTATTACAGCAGGGCTGGGGCAGCAGAAGCCCTCCCAGCACCAAGCTGTAATCCAAAGACTCCACTTGTTCTTTACATCTGGTAAACAAACAGTGAGCTTTCCTCCCGGTTTTACCTGCTTTGTGTTTTAATTGACTCAGGCTGAAAAACCACGCCGAAGGGCTGCGCTGTCTCAGCGATATGTAACATGCCTGATCCACAGGAATTTGTGTCTCGGTATGGGGCACGTCACTCACGTTTCCTGCTTCAGACTCGGTGCCATTTGGTTCACATTGATCTGCTACCCATAAGGAAAGCAATCACATATTGTAGGGGCCTAGAAACAAGCTCTGTCGGAATAGTTTTGGTTTTCTTCCCTTCAGGTTTTGTTTACTCTTCTTAGGCTCCTTGCTCAGAGCATGCAAATAATTGCAATACCAATAAGTACCTCAGGTTGTTACCTGTCCCATCCTTCCTCCAACAACATCCCTTATTTTTCCTTCTAGAAATTAGAGGTTCTCAAAGACCTGGAGGGATAAATATTAGGTGGTGACACTGCATGACTACTGTGAACCAAACTGCTCTTCACCATGCACAGAGTTTTAACACTCCTAACTGGGCACAGGTCTGACTTGCTACCAGACTGGGAACTGTGAACACTTCTAACCTTAACACTCCTAACTGGGCACAGGTCTGACTTGCTACCAGACTGGGGAGTTGCTCGAGAGCAATGTTTGGAAGGTCTCTGCTTTCTATGTTTTCCAAAGCCTGAATAAAAGAGACGAAAAGGAGTGATTCTCTAAGATGACATACTCTAAAGACCAGGATAAAGATGGAGAACACCAGTAGGTTTCTTCCACCCTCAGCTCCTGTTCATTTGCTCTCTGGACGTTTGAAATGCTGGGATCCTTGCACACCTATAGATGATGTTCATCAAGGAAATATCTGTCTTCCCCCCTATCCAAGACAGATGAGATTTTACTTGCTGCTTGGTCCAAAATTATGAGGAGCAGTGCTCCATCCCAATTCTCCTTGGCCCATATATTAGGATGCTCTCACAGGTTAAAGACTCAGTGAAGCTCCTTACTGGAGAATGCCCAGATTATGAATGGAAAAGGTCTGGAGTGTGTGTTTATCCACGAGGAAAGGGCTATGTCACAGGTGTATCACTCTTTCCTCTCCTTGAAGGCTTCCTCTGTCCCATTCCCCTGCTGCAGCTTTGTGATGAGAGCTCTCGGTCACTTACTGCCACTTGAGTGACATCTTTGAGAGACTCACAAGTTACCTTTGACTTCCCAGTTACATCCCATTCATTGTTCTACAGCTCCTGACGACACCAAGAGTCCACTCAATGCACCAATCAGACTTCCCAGCAAACCCACTCAGCTGCTTTAACCCCCACTGGGGAAACTGCTGCACCCTCTCAGCACGCTGTGGCAAAGGCTGAGGAAAGAAACCTAACTCCCCCAGCCACACTAGGATGATTCATGGCATGCAGAGCAGGCTAATTTGAAGGCCAGGAGTAGGCATGTACTTGGCTTGCTTAAAATAGAATGTTTTTTAATGTGTCAGCATCTCCTGCTCCTCCAGCCCCCATGACATTTTCTGATTATGTCCTTGAAGTGTCACCTGCACATCAGGTATTCGAGAATGGCAGCTGAGTCCTGAGCTTAGAGGGAGACTGGGAATACTAGAGAGGAAAAGAGAAGCTTTATCAGCAGAGTCTGAGAGAAAGGAAAAAAGAGAAAGACAAAGGAAAATGTCTGTCCCAACCTCCTCTCTTCAATAGTGAGGCTCTTGTCTTACTGTTTAATGGAGAACATTTGCCAATGTTGTGAGAACTGCTTGGGAGCACTGGGTCAGAATGAAAAGCAAAGAGCATTATCATTACCTGTTCTGGGATGAAATGAGGTGGAGGAACTGCAGTGTAACCCTCAGAAGCCTGACAGTGATGCTCACCAGCTACCACTCTACTCATCACTCTTGTTCTTGGGAGGTCTGAGAAATGTCTAAGGTATGAGATTGGTATCACTAAGTGCAAGGACTCCATCCTGCACACAACACCCTGCCCTGTGGACCCAGAACCCCATTCCAGCCCTAGCCTGGGACCATCAATCCTTGCCCTAGAGATGCTATAGGATGCTGTGTTGCCTCCGTGGCTGCCCCACTCCCTTGCTGGGACAGCATGATGGGTCCCAGGCTCTGATGTTCTGCTCTGCCAGCTCTCAGGAGGACCCCTGACTGCCAAGGACCCCCCAGTTCTCTCTGCATCCAGATACCCTTTTTTAAGGGTGAGGAGTGTTAATCACTGCAAATCACAGACCCCTCGGAACAGAGATGCCCTCCCTTGCTGCGTATATACAGCACTTTAGATCATCTTGGCTTCCTAAAGTATCACTAAATAATGCTGAAGGAAATTTCCTGCCTCCTTTTGAATGCCAAAACTCGTCTGCTTTTGGGATCAGATACCAGGTTTGTCTCCTGAATGCACATTGTTTACCTCACAATTCATAATGGATCATACAAAACCCCACTGTTTTGTTTTCCTTACAGGCAGCCAGCTAATGGATGAAGTAATTTAGCAAGGCTATTGTATTTCATTCAATAGCCTATATGTAGATTTGTTGTGAAGGATAAAATGTTCCCTCTTCAAACACTAACAATAGGAGCACAGCCTACTACTGACCTTGTGAGTTGTTTCTGTGCTGCAGGAAGGTAACAATGTGAGCTTAGACTACAGACAATACCAACACAGAAATGTTTAGCCTGAATCACAGGGATGCATCCTCTTCCATAGCCCATGTGCCAGTACTTGCCTGTGGAAAAGGTGCAATTCTTCACAGTTCTTTTAGGTCTGAATGGATACCTCTGATTTCTAACTGAAAATAAAACAACAAAAAAACCAAAAACAAACTCAAAACCAAACCCAAACCCAGTTGTTTGTAACTTCCCATGCATGAATGTCTGCAAAGTGTAGGTCAGCAGCATGGAGCCAGACTCTTCTCAGTGGTGTTCAGTGACAGGACAAGTGGCTGTGGGCACAAACTGGAATACAGGAGGTTCCATGTAAAGGTAAGGAAAAAAATTCTTCACTTTGAGGGTGAGAGAGCACTGGAACAAGCTGTCCAGAGAGAATCACACAGAGTCACAGAGTGTCAGGGGCTGGAAGGGACCTTGAAAGCTCATCCAGTCCAACCCCCCCTGCCAGAGCAGGAACACTTAGAGCCAGACCACACAGGAATGCATCCAGGTGGGTTTTGAATATCTCCAGAGAGGCAGACTCCATAACCCCCCTGGGCAGCCTGTTCCAGGGCTCTGTCACCCCCACAGTGAAAAAAAAGGTTCCTCATGTTAGAGGTGGTGGAGTTGTCTTCTCTGGAGCCATTCAAAACCCTCCTGGAAGTGTTCCTGAGTGATTCACTCTAGATGATGCTACTTTAGCAGAAGGGTTGGACTGGGTGATCTTCAGAGCTCCTTTTCAGCCCCCTATGATTCTGTGATTCCATCAGTCCTTGAGTGTAAAATATTTTAAAGCTAGAAACTTCCCCTACTCTGTGTATGTCTGTAAGACTTGGGCTGGGTGATCTTCAGAGCTCCTCTTCAGCCCCCTATGATTCTGTGATTCCATCAGTCCTCGAGTGTAAAATATCTTAAAGCTAGAAACTTCCCCTACTCTGTGTATGTCTGTAAGACTTGGGCTGGGGGATCTTCAGAGCTCCTCTTCAGCCCCCTATGATTCTGTGATTCCATCAGTCCTCGAGTGTAAAATATCTTAAAGCTAGAAACTTCCTCTACTCTGTGTACAGCTCTTCCACTACTCTGTGTACAGCTGTAAGTGCTCTCAACAACACCTCTATGGTAAGGCACATGCCTTCTCTCCCCCTGGAAAGAGGTGTGTTTCTAAAGAGTAGCAATCATCATTCAAGGCTTTGAAATCCAATGTTTCCTAATTGTGGGTGAAGGGAGTTCTGTTGATAACCTGTAAAACATTTTCATAACTTATGAGGTGCAAAAAGATTAGCTGAACCTATGATGGTATTTTTCTACCCTGTCAGTGTTTTAATAGAGAGTGCTAATGGAACTGCTCTCCAATGTCAGTGGGATGGGATCCATCTCATCTCATTAACCACCTGAGAGTCAGAAATCTTGGCTAGGCTGGTTGTTCAGGATCTTGCTAAGGTCTGTGTACAGTGTTCCACATGTCACAGACTGACTATTCTCACACCAGCTCTGATATGCAGATAGTTGGGATAAATGATCTGGCTTCTACAGGTGCCAGTCACCCTCCAGAGGTGACACCTTCAGAGGACGGGAAGAGCAAACCCCTAAATCTTAGTGGGCTAAATGTAGCTCAGAAGATATGGTGCAATTAATTAACAAATTAAGGCATGTGTCTGTGGACTGAGGCTAAATGAGGCATGCCCTTAGCACTCAGTAGAACACAAATGTTTCCTGAGCAGACATTAGTTCTTCTTGTCCTTGCACGTTGCCCTGAAAACTGGGTCCATCAGAAAGGAACTGCTTGACAAGTACACTCTTTCTGTTCCACCTTCAGTGCAATCCAGAGGAGGTCCCACACAAGGTAAACACAGTCAGAGATCTCTAGGAATGATACCATGGTCATATTATTGCAGATTTACATGCAAGCAGAACTTTATTCTCACAGTTCTGGAGCCCCCAGCACAGGAAGGACATGGAAGTGTTGGAGTGGGTCCAGAGGAGGCCACGAAGATGCTCAGAGGGCTGCAGCAACTCTGCTGTGAGGACAGGCTGAGAGAGTTGGGGCTCTGCAGCCTGCAGAAGAGAAGGCTTCAAGGAGACCTTAGAGTAGCCTTCCAGTATCTGAAGGGGGCTACAGGAAGGCTGGGGAGGGACTATTGACAAGGTCTTGTAATGACAGCACAAGGGCAATGGGTTTGAAGTGACAGAGGGGAGATTGAAAGTGGATGTTAGGAGGAAGATGTTTGCAGTGAGGGTGGTGAGACACTGGCACAGGTTACCCAGGGAGGTTGTGGCTGCTCCCTGCCTGGAGGTGTTCAAGGCCAGGTTGGAGGAGTCCTTGAGTGACCTGTGCTAGTGAGAGGTGTCCCTGCCTATGGCAGGGGGTTGGAACTGGATGATCCTTGAGGTCCCTTCCAACCTTACCATTCTATGATTCTATGATTCTAATATTCCCTTCCATGAGATTAATTTCAGACCAGTGGAGGGTACCAGCTCAGATGAAAACATACCTGTATAGAGTTAATTCTATGCCCTCTGGCTCTGCTTGGCCCTTAGGTAATGTCTAACCACAAGCCATTAATTGCAGCAGTGGAGCTCTGCTGCTTTCCTCATCCTTGGGTTTGCAGAGATGAATGAAATTATAGTCCTATAAAGCTATTCAGTGTCTAAGTTCAGACATCTGACTTGAGTATCAGAGACAACTGGCTGGAAACCCTAAAGCTCCTTGTAAAATCAGAAGAGAATGACTTGGAAAAATGGCAATTCACGCCAGGATCCTAACTTGTTTGTTCCAAATCTGGAGGAGCTAATCTTTTGCTGGCTACAGAAGGAACCCAGGAATGTGACCCACTAAACTTGGATGCCCAAGATGCCTCTCATAAGTCAGTGTGAATGAGAGATGATGTATTAAGACTTTATTAGTATCTGACAACCTTTTGATCATGGCATATAGTAGTTATAAGTAAAGACATGAGGGTGGGATAGGTGCCAGCCTGTCTGACTCTGGGTTTGTTCCAGAACATCTCAGCTCATGGCTGTCCTGCAGCTGCCTCTCCACAGAGCTCTTTCTCTGTTAATTGACAGACACAGCCTCAGAAGTATTAATGCACTAAGTATGCATCTCTCTCCTGGAATTTAATTTATCCAACTTTTCTCAAAACAAACATTTTCTTTTCTGTCATTACCAAGGCTTGCTCATCCACAAACTCCATCCTCCTCCCTTTATCTCTGCTTCTCCCTGAGCAGTAAAAGTCTATCAGGCCTCACAGGAGAGATTTTCTTCCAAATCTGTTTGCATCTGCAATCTCCACACTCGAAATCCTCCCCTCCAGGAGCAGTGTCTTTTTTGGTCTTATGCTAGAAGCCTGCAACTTCTGCAAACTTACTCCCAACTGAAGCCATCCACTGAGTTTCCCCCAGCTGAAATCATATGATCAGATCATAGAATGTAATTTTTTGATCAAGTTTAGGGCATTGTCTTCCTACCTTCAGCAGACAAGGCTTCAGACTTTCACTTCAGGCCCCAAGAGCCTAAAAATATTTGTATGAAGAAACTGCCCCCTCGTCATGTAGACATTGATTGCTGCTGTTCTGCATCACCATGAAGGGCTAATTCCATTCTCCTTTATAAATGATAAGTATCAGGACCTTGCACTGGCTTTTGTTAGTTGTCTTACGCAGCTTCTCTTTGGTGTGGAACTGGAAAGATCATGGAATGGAATCTTAGAATGGCTTGAGTTGGAAAGGACCTTAGAGATCATCTAGTTCCAACCCCTTTGCCATGAGCAAGGACACCTCCCTCCAGACCAGGCTGCTCAAAACCTCATCCAGCCTGGTCTTAAACACTGCCAGAGGTAAGGTAACCTCATCCAGCCTGGTCTTAAACCCTGCCAGAGGTAAGGCATCCACAGCTTCTCTGGGCAACCTGCTCCCATGTCTCAGAACCCTCACTCTAGAGAATTCCTTCCCAATGTCCAATCTAAATCTACTCTGCTCGAGTTGAAAAGCTGTCTGGGGATGAGCACATTATGGAAACCATCCAGGAAAGCCTCAGTAAGCCTATTTAGTGGGATAGTGTTCCCAGAAGGAGCTCTGTTTGACTGGTGGAAAATGTCTCCTTCCCTGATAGTAGCTAATGCAAAGCACACTGCCTGCAGCTTTTTATTTTAATGTAGACATCTGAAAGTGACTGCATGATGGAGGGAGAAAGGGAAAGGTTATGTGTCTTCGCAGGCCCAAAATGGCAGTATAATGAATATAAAAGCTATCCTCTCCTCCTCTAATATATTCACTCACCATTCCACCCTCTTTTCTAGTGACTGTAAACAACATTTGTCATCAGCAATGGGCTACTTTTCATTATAAAACTGATCTGGAAACTACATTTTTATTTCACGTACATCAGCAGCAATGGGAGGAGAAACAGGCAATGGGAAAATAGATGTCACTGGCAAGAGAGGGACCTGGGACAAGTGTTGCCTGCACAATTCTGGGGATCATTCATAAGTCTGGCCTCCAAGACAGAAGATGGTCTAATGCCTCATTAAATCCTACTGAGCCAACAATGATGTATCATACCCTTTCAATCTTCAACTAAGTAATGCAGTAAAAAAAAAAACCAAACCACCAACCCAAAGCCTAATTTGCACATGTTTAATGCATTCATTAAGCTATTAGTCTTTCAACGAGAGATTTAATAGCAAATTAACAGTTTTTATGAAAGAAAAAAAAAAACAACAACAAAACTCCCCACTTAGTAAAATTACTTTTGTGTCAGAGCACAATGCAGGGTAATGGGCAATTAGGGGTCTCAGAGAGGAGGATGGGAAGATGGGTTTAATTTGTGTTTGGTTTATAATTAGCTAGTGCTTGGTGCCTGGAATAAAATGAAGAGGATCTCCTGGATGGATAAGACACTGACTTGGGCAGAAAGCATGAGGGTTAACAAAGATGAAGAAGAGTCAATGGTCCACACCTAAAGAAACTCTTCTCATGTTCTATGTCTTTCTGTGCAAGACATTCTGTGGCTGCACACTGGAGGCTGAATTTACAGCATAAGTACATTTGTGTAAGTCTCTTTAAAAA
>VWYK01016009.1:6445-20200 GCA_013399775.1 Semnornis frantzii | reverse complement strand
CAGCTTTCTTGTAGCCCCCTTCAGATAGTGAAAAATGCCCTTGAATATCACTCAACATCCTGACACCTCTTCTTCACTTAATGGAACTTGACTTAATGCTTGTACTTGCACTTTACTGGCACCCAAAATAAAACACTTACCTAAACCAGAGCCTTCAGACTGAAAAACCTTCAGGTTCTTGTGTCTTACCAGTGACCCAGAAGCAGGGAATCACAATCTGCTCTTTAGTTTTCAGATTGTGAGCTCTCGTGAGGGACAAGATCTCAATCATTCTGACCATAACAAATACAGGACTTAAATTCAAACACTCTTTAAATCCAAGATGATTGGAAAAACTTCTGCACAAGACACAAAATAATCCTGTATTGAGCCTGACCTGGGAGACTGCATTGAGACTGAATGGCTTGGTAGACTACTGTTGTTCTGGGGAATACAAAAATCAATTAATTTCTCTATGAAGCATGATGGCTGAAGGAATAAAAGCCAGTACAGTAACCAGATGGAACACTAAAGTAAGATTTAACTCATAAATAGTAAATGTTTCTCTTGCAGCTGAAGAAAATTACGAAGTTGTGACACTGACTCTATTACAGTTGTATATGAGAAGCATAAAGCTGCAGAAAACATGGAGCGGATGACAGAATAAAAGCAGGATCGTATCAAATTGATTCACATCTTTGTTGTTCTTCCAAATATTGGCTAATTACCTGGACCAGAGGAATGAGAACAATGTCTTTAGCTGTGGATGTAGCTATACTGGAATGCAAGTATACTGTGGCATTGTAGCACAGATCCATAGATTCATTCTTCATAGAAGAAGAGCTTTACAAATCTGAGTAGTATTTACAACACTGTAACTTGTTTTTAGCAAGGATTGATGGCATTTTGATTCTGATGAATACCTGCACAGGAAGCTTTGATAACCATGCTAGCAAATTGTGGAAAATCTTTATGTTAACCACTAAGGAAAGATGTTATTTTGTGAGAGGATTTATACATGCTGGATCATGACCTTGCAAGACACTTCTCAGTCTTACAGCTGAAGGAAATTGGGACAAGAGGAAAGTGTAACTTAATATTCAGTTGGGAAATGCAGCCTTGAGAATGAATGTTCTTGAATTAAAACATAGTGCTTACTCCGGTATAACTCAGGATTGTCTGCAGATTTGGGGTTTGTTCCTCTTTGACTCCTCTTAAGCCCTCTTCTCATCCAGATGTAATGTCTTTCCTTCCAGGGATCCTGCAGGTTTGGAGGCATCCTGGGTTCTACAACTCATTTGATGCTTAATGTCTCTGTGATGATGCTCTCCACAATGTGATGTAGCACATCAGATCTCTCCATGTTTATTTACCCACTCCCAGGCCTGCTCCACCTTTCTTCTGCCTAAAGCCACGCCTCAGCAGGGATTGCCATTTAATGTACATGCCAGAAGCTCCCACAACAGTGACCCATCTTGGTTAGACTCAACTCATTGTCACAGTGTTGTAACAAATCTGCTGAAGAAATAATAAAAATAAGCACTGCCTTATCAGCTCTTATCTATAAATAACAATAACCTTTGGTTCATAATGAATATCTAAACAACAACCAAAAAAGTGCATTGTGATTAAATACTGTGGAGAGCATCACACAGTGTCATATGGTACATTATGCAATTTGCAGCCTATATTCTGTAAATTATCACTTTTATGTGTTGACAGGCCTGCCAGAAGCCAATCCTACTCAATAAAGTCTTTCCTCTTCTAATTAAAAAGTTTGAAATATTACACAAGATTAATACCCTTCAGATAATACCTTCTACCTGCCTCTCAGTCTTGTTGGAGTTGCTTAGCTGCAAAGTACCAAGAAACACCCTGTGGAGTCACAGGAAATAGAGAAGTGAGACTCTGAGAAGTAAACACATCACTGATTACATTGGGAAAGAGCTGATAAATCAAACCAGTGTCAGTCTGGAAATGAGATGATTTGACAGTAGACAGGATCCTTTAGGGAAAGGAAAATCTGTCCTACAAGGGAAGCTGGGCTGGGAGCTGAGCATAAACCTCATCTCAGAGGGTAATTAGAAGTGCAGTTGGGTGGGGATGAGCGTGTGTCTCTCTGTCTTCACAACCACTTCTCACGACACAGTAACATGCTGCTGGGTACCCACTTGCCACTGGCAGCTCCATTCCTGGGTCTTTGCTGGTGTGGGTTGCTGTGGAGATCGGGTCTGCTTTTGGAAATATTGAGTGGTTTAGAATGAAAACAAGCTACAGATCTGTTTCCCAAAAAGTACCTAAATGTATATATATGCATATAAATATCCATGCAAGTACATAAAAGCATAAAATAGAATGTACTTGCACGTAAATATACATTCAAGTACATAAAAACATCAAATAAAGGTCTTGCAAAAGACCTTTAAGATCAAGTCTGGCCATTACCATGAATGTACACACATATATGATGTATAATATATGCATACTGTATAGTACCTAATTGTATATAATATAATAATAATGTTATATGCACACACACTTCGTATCTCAAGTGCATAAAATAAGACCTTTAAGATCAAGTCTGGCCATTACCATGAATGTACACACATATATGATGTATAATATATGCATACTGTGTAGTATCTAATTGTATATAATATAATAATAATGTTATAGACACACACACTTCATATTTCCTTCCACTCAAAGATTTATGTTTTCAGAAGACCTTGTTTACAGGGAATCCCCTTAGCAGTGTGTGGAGTGGAGTAACTCAGGTCTAGCTGGAATAGATAATTGCCCTGCTGTAAGCAATGGCTCTGGCCCCCTTCCAGCAAACGTCCATGGGTGGGCAAAAGGGTCACTGCTTCACCTATATGATAATCCCTTGGAGTGTGTGTGTGTGTGCTGTCGTCTTGTAATTCAGTGTATTGCTGCACTTCGCATGCATGCAATCACTCTGCAGAGGCAGCTTTCCTTCCTTTTGGGTGTATTTTTTATATTGGCTAAGATTATCGTGACGAAGAAAATTGTTGCATTAAAATAAGAACGAAGCCTCGACCACTTAAGCGCTTTCGGTTTTGTCCTTTTTTTTTTTTTTTTTTTTTTTTTTTNATTTACAGAGGTCTTGGGGAATACAGCTGAAAAACAAATGGTCTTGCGTTTTTTTCTTTTTTTTTTTTTTTTTTTTTTTTTTTTTTAAAGCCTCGTTCACCTTAAAGACTCTCAAAACCAACCACAAGGGAAAGATCTGTGAGTTTTTGTAATGGAAAGCGGTAGCCTCTAGGGCCCAGAGGATATGCAGGGAGGCATTTTCTCTCGCTGGTGCAGCTGAGAGCCAGCGAGCGAGCGAGCGAGACCTGGAAATGAAAGTAAAGAGATCAGGAGGCACATGGAGGGAGCTGCAGGGGCAGCCGATCCAGAAGCAGAATGCTGCCTTCTATAATTAAATAGCACTTACTATTATTATTACTTCTAGTAATAATACATTAATAATATCTCTAGTAATACGATACAATTTATCAAGGAAAGTTTATACATAGTGTGTGTCGGGGAAAAGCAAGGAGAGGTGAGTCCTTTATTATTATTTTGGGGGGGATTATTTTCGTCTTAAACCAGTTCTGTATCTGTGTGTGTAGAAAGGGGTGGACTTGAGAAACAAGAAAATCTGGATGTTGCTTCATTAGAAAGTAAAGGTTTCGCATAGGAACTGCATGGGTGAAACGTTGTGTAATTGCAAATTAAAAAAAATAAATAAATAAAAGAAAAAGTGGCGGAAAAAAATATGGGGGAGATTTTGAAACCTTTTTGCCAAATAGAAAAATGTGGGGTTTGCAAAAAAAAAAAAAAAATCGTCAGAGATCCTAATCCCACCCCCTAGAAAAAATGTGGTAGTAGTCTTAAAGTGGATAGGTAGGGGTAAAAAAACCCTGGGTTTATACGAAAAACTTAGTATTAATTGCATTTGTGCCTGTTTGTGGTTTGTAGGTTTGAGAGCTGTGTTCGGGTTTGTATTTAGGCTGCAGTTCCCCCCTCTTGTTTGGTATAAACCCCATGAAGCAGCAGAGAAGCCCTTGTGGAAGAGCTTTTCAGATGCGCCTTCCGTAGGGGCTTGTAAAGTTTATCAAATAAGAAGGTTGTGGGATTTTTTCTTTTTTCTCCCCCCCAAAAAAATTCTTTAATGCTTTCGACAGTTTCCGGGTGGCAGTTAAGGTTATCTCTCTCTCTTTTTTTTTTAATCTTAAAGCCGCTTCCCAGACTCGTGAAAATGTTTGATTTTTATTTAAGCGGATGGGGGTGGGGAAGGAGGAAGAGTATGTTTTGGCTTGTTTTCCTTCTTCCCGGGGAAGCTTGGATATCTCTAGCCGCGGGGAACCCCTCCCAGCAAGACGGAGGTGGCGAGGGTGCCAGGGTGCCGGCGCCCAGCCGCGTCGCGGAGAGTACGGAAGGCGCCGGCGGTCCCTCTCCGTCCTGGCCGGCCGAGGTGGCGCTTTCGTCCGTGGCGGCCGCTACGCAAGGCCGGGGATCTGCGGCCTGGTGCTGGGACTGGGGGGAGGAGGCGAGCGGGAACTCCCGCTCCATCCGTTTGCGAACCACAGCCGGGATTTATTTTTCAAATGAGGCAGTGGACGGCGAGCTGAGTGGGCACGAAACCAAGAGCAGGTGGTTGAGGGACGGGTAGCATCAGCCTTTTTCCCCTGCTTGCCTTGGCTGCACTGCGGTACCCCTCGAGCAGGGCCCGGCGGGCCGGGGCAGGAAGAAGAATGGCCTGCGTGGGGCTGTTATGCGTGGGCGGCAGTACATGGAGTGTTTAAATGTGGGACACAAAGGCTAGAGGGAGTGAAAAACGGAGTGATGTGGATCAGAGTAGTCTCTTGAGACTTTGACCACCACCTCCACCCCCCTCCTGGGGAGACTTACGGTCACTGCTTTGATTTTGAGCAGGGGGTGAGGCAGTTGTCTCCCCTTTGCCTGCGTGTACTGGAGATATCTCTGGGTAAAGCTGGTGGCAGCTTAATGATGGCCACTCCAGTGGTGTTATGGGGCAGGCCTGGGACTGGCTGAATGCTGGGGTGTGAGAGAGTGGTCATGGGGGGACCTTGGGGTACCAAGGGACAGGCTTATGAAGCCTGATGGGCACAGCATGGTGGTGGGACTCTGAGAGCCGTTGGCTGTGGGAAGCGCTCGAAGCCAGGGAGTGGGGCATGGCAGAGAGCAGCCGCAGGACTGAGTGGGAGTCCATCTTTGTAATGGGATATATGGTTTGTCCTCTGTTTGATGTAAGTCTGGTTACTCATTCTGCTGCACCACTGAGGTGGGCACACTGCAGCCAGTGAAAGACTCCATGTTGCAGACTAGCACATCCTGGAGCCTTTTGCCTGGAAGAGACTGCACGCAGCCTGGGGCTGAGCTCCTGCCTCAGCTCTACAACCTGCCATTTGCTTCTTGGTGCATTTGTTTCTGGCTGAAATGTTACAGTCAGAGCCTGGAAGTCAGTCAAGTGTGAATTCATTGCCATCCCAGAAATATAGTTTAGAAAACTTTGCCCAAATTCTGCTCTGGCAGGGTTGGGAATAAGATTCAGGTTCTTGATAAGGTAAATTCAGGTCTTTCCATTCGTCTCGTAGAGCCAATCTACCCAGTTTGTGATTGAGTCATTGAGTCGCCCTGTTTACTGTCTCATGCTTCATTCTGGAGGAAAGAAAACCATTTTACCTATTTGCAGCATTTTATTTCTGTCTCCCAAATAGTTTGTAACTCATTGAGAAACTATGAATAAAGTCCTCTCTAGGTGCTGGACCAGAGTGGATAAATATCTCTGGACTAAAAGAGTGAAGCTTTGTAGTGGGGGTAAAAATACCCAGAAGTCAAATTCTGATGGTGTTTTGAGCAGATAAGTCTGGACAGACAGATTTGGTGGGTGGAATTTTAAAAAAGGGGATGTTTAGGCACACTGCTTCATGGAATGTTTTCCACCCTGTTTCTAAAAATATTTAAAAGGCCAAGAAAACAAAAGCTACACAGTCACTGTTCTTAATTATGCATCAGTTGTGGCATGGCGTGCAGCAGAACTGAAGTGCTGCAGGTATGGGTGGCTTACTGTGCTTTGGGTCAGAGGCATGTGGCTGGGTCCAAGGGTTGAATGAGACTCTGGGAGGAGTATGGAATGATGAAGGCAGGCAGAAGTGAATGAATTTTCTGGAGAGGTGGTGAGGGAGAAGGCATGAGGAGCAAGAGGAGGAGTCCGAATGGTAGCCACCAGCAGTGGTGAGGCAGGCAGGATGGTGGAGAGGTCTGTCATGCGTAGAGGAGGGTGCTGGTGGGGAGTCAGGTCAAAAGGGAAAGGTGGTTGTTCCCAAGAGACTTGAAAGAAGTTAGGACAGCAGTGTGTGGTGCGTGTTTTGAGGGTGTCACCATGAAGAGATGAGCCTTATGTGCAAAGTCTTGACCTCAGCTGAAGGCATGACAGAGCTTTAACAGGAAGCTGGCCACCCACTTGCAAGGAGAGAGGAATGCATCAAGCAATGATCTGGAGGGAAGATCAGGCCTGTGGTTTATGTCTAAAGAAGACAATGGAAGGTCTTAGGTTGGAGAACATTTGCCATGGAAGATGAGGGTAGGACTACGGAGAGCGAACAGCATGCAGGACTTGGAGGTTTTGTCTATTTTTAGTGAAGGTTTTGTAGCAAGAACCAAAACTGTAGCTGATTATCGTGGGACTTACAGAGATGCAGTAGGTTGGTCAACTATCCACATGAAGCAAAGGTTGAGATATGCATGCTGGATGCAGTGGCAATGGAGGTGAGGAGGGAAAAAAAACCAGGAGAGCTCCAGGATGCAAGAAAAGTTGGGTAACTCTAGGAAGGAGACATTCTGGAGCCTTTCCCTGTAGTCCTTTGGCTCCGCTCCAGCTTTTGCTTAGTAGAGTTTGAATGCCCTTCTCTGTGGGCAAGCAACAGTGACCAGTTCTCATTGTAATACATACCCACATCCTGCTATTTAGCATGTTTTAGCTGTGGAGTCAGGGTAACCGTGAGAACAGGTACAGATCTCTTCACTCCTTGCAGCAGTGCTGTAAGAGCTGAGCTCAGAAGCAGAGATTGTTAGTAGGCTGTGCCTATCAAAAGCTTTTCAAGGTGAGGATTGGTTTCATGGATACAGACAATTGCGAATGTGTGCGGCAGCATTTTTGGGCTGCAGCCACTGACTTTGTGGTGACTGGCCTGTGTTCAACCACTCTCCCAACAATCTCCCTTTTCGTCAGGTCTGTGGGGTGCTGCTTCACTTCTCTGACTTTTGGTCTCGCCAGCATGCCTCGTGTCAGGTTGCAGCAAGAGTAGGGCTGTTCCTCCAGGGCGGACAAGCTGGGAGCCAAGGTGATGACAGCCACCGACAGTGGCCTCACTGACTAGGGTACAGTTCTGCTATATCTGAACAGCACAGACAGAACAAGGGGTCTGTCAACAGTCCCAAAGAAGATGAGGTGATGAATCGTGTCCATGGTCCCCCCAGTGGCAGGAGGTAGTGTCAGAGACAAGCTGCCCAGAGTGTAGGTCTCAGGTTTGTCCAGGACATCGGACTGAGGACAAATCCATCTACTGTATAGCTCAGACAACACAGTAGGCCTGGCCCCGAAGCTGAAGTGGAGTCCTGGAGGGTGCATGAGAGCAGGGTCCAAGCTGTGGCTGTTTGGGGCATAATAGGTGTGTTAGTGCACTTAAGGACCTAAGGACCAGAGAGCCAGAAATTCCTCCTTCCTCCTCCATGAGCTTTTGTGAGGCTCCACTTAACTCACTTGCCCACTCCCCTTCCATTTTATCTCCTGTAGTTTCCTGTGGTGGCTCTTTTCCCACCTGATCTTTCTCTTATGGGTTGCTCTGTCCTCTTTTGTGGCTTTCCTGCTCTTTGGAAGTGGTTCCTACTGCTCCTCTTCACCTTGTCTGTTCTCTCTTCTGTCTTTGCAGAATTTCATGTGAGGAGAACTATCAAATGAATTGCTTCTCTTTTTCTACCCTCAAGCCTGCCTGCCTGTAGCATTAGTGATCATATTAACCTCACAGTCTCCTTGTTAAATTTTCTTCTTTCTTCCTGATTGCTTATTATCCAGGCTATTTATAAATCATTCCAGGCCTTCTGTTGGTGTTGCACTGAAGTCCACCTCCTCCATCGCTTCTGTTAAAAGCTTTGGTGATCATCACTCACTTTGTTTGTCGGCTTTCCCCTTCTTGCTGCACTGCCTGTCCCATTGCATATGCACCTGCTCAAAATCTTCTACCTGCTTCTCAAACCAGATTGCTCTCAAATTCAATGTCTGATGACTTGCAGAGTGCACAGTGTTACTTTCATGCTCTTGCTTCCTTCTGCTGCCGCTTCTTTCTGGTCTTAGTCTCTTCCCCCAACTCTCCTTGGTAAAGGGCAGGTATCAATTCTTCTACATTTTGCATGGCACAGAGCACAATCAATAAGGGCTTGCTGAGTTGTTAGGATTGATTTTCATGTACCTTAAAGGTCCCTTCCCCCTGTCTGGACTGAAAATGCTATAGATACTGTAAAATATCTTAGAATGATAGGAATGGTTTTAATGGAAAAGGCAGCTGGGCTACAGTGCTTTCCAAGGTCTTCTTTTCTTTCGTGGCAGACCTGTGTACCTGGGAGAAGTCAGGCAAGAGCTGTTCAAGGATTTACTTCCAAGCTGCAGGAAATGAAGCTCCTGCTTCATTTTAGTTGAGACTTTCATTGAAAAATGGCACCATCATACTGCTTAGTTGTCTGTACTCACAGAGATCCAGGCTGGATTTGGTCAAACCCAGACAAATTACTGTGCCCATTTGTGACCCTGAGTAAGTGGAGATAACTCTCTCTTGAGCCTTCTGAGGTGCTGCCCACCCCAATTTAAAACACTGCAGGACGAGGCCCAATTACCTCTCCAGAGGAGCATTCCCAAGCCTGTGCTGCTCTTGCCTGCTGATTTCCAGCATGAAATTCCCATTGCATGGATTCATCAGTGATCCTTTTACATGGGTCATCTCCTTTTTTTTTGCATCTGTCTTTGGGATATGCCTTACATAGGTTACTTGTTTCATGTGCCATACAGCAAACTAATTTAAACCCAGTTCAGATAACTGATGGTCAGAGCTGCTTCTTGTGGGAGGGTCCCAGCACAAATTCCTGAAATGATTGCCAGTGCAGGGGAAAATGTTGATTTATTATTGTGTTTGTTTTTCCTTTCCTAGAAGACACTCATGCTAACTGTTGGTTCCCATTGCTTTATTTACTGGCAGCCTAAGCTGAGAACTCAAATTGAAGTAATTCCCCTTTGCCCATGTATCCTGGAGGTGGCATGTGAGAAAAGGCAGATACTTTGTAGTGAGCTGCTTGCCATTCTGTATCTGCAGTGTAGATAAATCATGGACTTCAGAGTTCAGGGCGTCTGGTCTGGAACATTTTGTTAGTAGTAAATTCAGGCACACACTAAATACTGTGCTACTTAATTGCCAGCAAGACCTAAAATGACTCATTTTGTGTTGTTCCTTCTTCTTCTTCTGCAGCAATTATAATGGAGAGACAGAAGAGAAAGCAAGAAATAGAGAAAGGACTTCAGTTCATTCAGTAAGTGCACAATCTCATTGTTTCCTGTGGCTTTGGAGGTGGTTGCCTTTGGACTGAGAATTGTAGGAACTGATTTCTTTTTATTCACCATTTTGGGTCTGCAACATGGGGAAGAGAGAACTCTGAGGATTTTCACTCTCATTCTTCAGTGTGCTTCTTGTCCTGCCAGCTGTCTAAACATGAAATTCTGTCACTTTAATTTCCTTGGGTTTTGCCCTCCTCTGCAGTTCTAGGATGGTCTTTATAGTTCGCATAATGCTAATACTATTTAGACCTTCTGCTTCATCTTCAGTGTGGAGATCTCAGCATGCTCTCTCCACAAGGTTATCCCACTTTTCTTAGGGCAGGAGATAGTGTTTTGATTTTGTAAGTGGGGAAACCAAGGTAGATGACTTGCCAGGTACCCAATATGTTACCTATTGGAGAAATGGATGAACTGGAAGCCAAGGTAGATGACTTGCCAGGTACCCAATATGTTACCTATTGGAGAAATGGATGACCTGGGCTCTTTTATAGTTGCCAACCTGCTAGGTGCCTCAGGTCAGTCTTCTGTGAATTTCATGTAGCCTTCTGCAGCTCAAAGTGGTTACAGAATCATAGAATGTTAGGAACTGGAAGGGACCTCAAAAGATCATCCAGTCCAACCACCCCCTGCTAGAGCAGGACCACCTGTAGCAGATCACACTGGATCACATCCAGACAGGTCTTGAATATTTTCAAAGAGGGAGACTCCACAACCCCCCTGGGCAGCCTGTTCCAGTGTTCTGTCACCCTCAGAGTGAAGAATATTTCCTCACATTTACATGGAACTTCCTATGCCTCAAGTTCCACCCACTGGTTGCTTATGTAGTAATTATGAGATTTGAGTACTTCCATATAAAATACAGTAAGGTGTTTTTTTTTCCCATCCAGTCCTATGAGTTAGCAAAGGCCTCAGCATCACAAAATCACAGAATGTTAGGGGGTGGAAAGGACCTCAAAAGATCATCTAGTCCACCCCACTCTGCCAAAACAGGATCAGGTTCTATGGGTTCCATGGATCCACCATGGGTCCCTCGGGTTCCATGGTAAGGAAGTAGCAAGATTGTAATTGAGATTGGTTTGGGTATTTTATAAGGTCTGGTTTAAATCCTGCAGTTGTTATGGCTGAAATCTGTCCATCCACAATGTGGAAAAAAAAACCCTAACCAAATCTTCCACATTACATATTTATAGCTTGTGGCATGGTAATGATATTTTCACCCCAGCCAGAGGTGAAATGTGGCTGATAACCTACTTTTAGTTGTGAGGTTTGTTTTGATAACAATAAAAACCTGCAAGATTCCTGGAAAGGCAATGATTTGGAAATAATGGCATGTTTCTCATGCTTCTGGAGTGTATCTTGAACTCTGACCCAGGGACAGTGTCTTTGTTGGCTTATTTTGATGTGAAAGATGGGTACTTCCATATTATAAGCAGTATTAATGCTTCTTAGAGAGCCAGGGCATTTCCTGTAGTGTGGATGATGATTTGATTAGTTGAAATCTAAACCAAGTTTGTTCTCTAATCAGTGAGATCATGCATATAGTGCTCAAAGGTGAGGAAGGCTGTGAAAGGTGCTAAGGATTTTAGAGACTTGTTTTCTCCTTGAAGAGAAAAAATAAATACACATGGACTAAGCCTGGATGACTTGGAAGGTTCTATTCTTCAACTCAGACCATTCTTGTAAGTCTTCTTCTCCTAAATGTTGTGAGGTAGCTGTTACCCACACAAGCACTGCCAGTTTCATGGCAGCCTTGGCCAAGACAGATGAATTTAAATATCCTCCTGAACCTGCACTGGTTTCTCCTTTCCTTTTTTTTAGGCCTAAAAGCATGTGGCTAACACCAAGAGAAGTGAGTGCATTTACCACTGCATGTCTTTGGACTCACAGTGGTTTTGAGAGGGTCTTGGACTACCAGTCTGGTGCCTCTTGTTAGAGCCAGATGCACTTAAAATACACTGCTCTAATACACTTGTGTTCTCCATGACAGTCTCTCATGGGACTTTCTCAAAGATGTTTGTTTTTATTTTTTTAGTGGCTATCTGCAGGTGTGTTACAGAGGATTGGGTATGCACAGAAATGAGCTGAGAATAAAATTCCTGTAGTCTCACATGCCTCTTGGCACCACTGTGGCTATCTCTGATCATAATGCGCCCTGGATTAGGCTCCTCAGGAGTGTGGTTGAATCCCCATCCTTGAAGACAGTGCAGTGTGTGCATGCAGCCCAGACAGCCAACCAAGTGCTGGGCTGCAGCAAGAGCAGTGTGGGCAGCAGGGCAAGGGAGGGGATTCTGTCCCTTTGCTCTGCTCTCCTCAAACCCCACCTGGAGTCCTGTGTGCAGTTTTGGAGCCCCCAGCACAGGAAGGACATGGAACTGTTGGAGCAGGTCCAGAGGAGGCCACGAAGATGCTTGGAGGCCTGCAGCAGCTCTGCTATGAGGACAGGCTGAGAGAGTTGGGGCTCTGCAGCCTGGAGAAAAGAAGGCTTCCAGGAGACCTTAGAGTAGCCTTCCAGTATCTGAAGGGGGCTTACAGGAAGGCTGGGGAGGAATGATCTATAAGGTCTTGCAATGACAGGATGAGGGGCAATGGGTTTGAACTTGCAGAGGGGAGATTTAGACTGGATGTTAGGAGGAAGTTCTTTACGGTAAAGGTGGCGAGGCACTGGCACAGGCTGCCCAGGAAGGTTGTGGCTGCTCCCTCCCTGGAGGTGTCCAAGGCCAGGTTGGAGGAGGCCTTGAGTGCCCTGTGCTAGTGGGAGGTGTCCCTGCCTGTGGCAGGGGGTTGGAACTGGATGATCCTTGAGGTCCCTTCCAACCTTACCATTCTATGATTCTAAGACATTTAAAAGACACATAGATGTGGTGTCAAGGGACAAGGTTTAGCACCAGACTTGGTTGAGTTAGATAACAGCTGGACCCCTTGATCTTAAAGGTCTTTTCCAACCAAATCAGAACAATTCTTTGATTTTAATTCTCTTTGTCCCAGTGGTCTTTAAATTGATAAAATGTTCAGTAATTCACTAAAATCATCAACACAGAACCAGAAAGATGATTTATTCACCAGACAAGAGCCCTTGTTTGCATGGATTCCTGTTCCATGATCATTTTATCTTCTGGTTTTTTTTTTCAGGTCCACGTTACCCCTAAGCCAAGAAGATTATGAGGTAATGAAGAATTCATTTTCTGAAGCAGGGAATCCTCTGGTTAGCAAGATTTGTTCTGTTGCACAGCCATTAATTTACATACCAAAAGTGGAGAGTGTGGGATAGTCTGTCACACTTTGTAACTCATAAGTTTTGCAGTGCTGGGAATGACAACTTTCAGGGGAAGGAGAAGGCACTTGTGTGTTCAAGAGGAAAGGAGATTTGCCTGGATTATTCTCCTCTTTCAAAAGACAGGAGGATGGGGAGGCAAGAGAAACTTAGTGGGCAGGAAGTTTGCTGAAACATCTGGAAAGGAATGGGAAATTGGGAAACCTCTCCTGCCTCTGAATAAGCACCTCAGGCTGTTTGCTCTCTCCCTTCTGCCCAGGCCTTTTTGCAGAAGCTGGTGAGAAACCTGTTTGCAGAGGGCAATGATTTGTTTCGAGAGAAGGATTTCAAGCTTTCTTTGGTGCAGTATGTAGAGGGGCTGAACGTAGCAGACTACGCAGCCTCCGACGAGGTGACCATCCCAAAGGAGCTCCTGTGCAAGCTGCATGTCAACAGAGCTGCCTGCTACTTTGCCATGGTGAGTGTCTTCCCAAGTCGCCTTCAGAGTCCTAGGTGGAGGAGATCATGATTGAAGTGCCATGCAATTGGAAAAGATGTCAAGCTGAGGTTTCAGTTGGTTTTGTCCACTCTCTGTTCCAACAGTGGAGGAGGTGATGACACAGAAAATTCTGCTGTCTCCCCACTGTTGCACTATGTTCTTCCTCTATGAGCAGAAGGGTGTGAGGGAGAGGAGGCCAGGTCTAGTGATGCAGATGATGCTGTTTGGATCCATGTTGGTGAGGAGTTAGTACAATCCAATGCCCTACGGTAGTGACTGAGCGTTGCTCTGGGGTGCGGCGCGGGCGCTTCTCTGGGGTGCGGCGCGGGGGTTTCTGTGGGGTGCGGCGCGGGGGTTTCTGTGGGGTGCGGCGCGGGGGTTTCTGTGGGGTGC
>VWYK01016000.1:1727-15869 GCA_013399775.1 Semnornis frantzii | reverse complement strand
TCACAGGATACTATACAGACAGTAAATCTGAATGCAGTATTACAATCGAGAAGCCCTGCTGAAGTTGCCTAGTCTTTGTTGTCACAACTTTATATCCTATTTCATATAGAGAAGTATTTCAGGGTCCCAAACTGCAATAAGGGGTTCTAAATGCCCTGTGTTTTTGTGAATACCCATGCTGCAAGGACCAAACCCAAGTGTTACATGTTCTACTTTGAGCATCTATTTATGTACCTAGCCAGTGTCATTACTCAGAAGTCAAGCTGTCAAGAATTCAAGAGCATAATCATGCAGAGGACTATGAAATTTCTGACCAATTTGTTTGTGGCCAGTGAAGGCAACAAACAGTGGTGTAGGGCTGCTCTGGCATAACTTCAATAAATAAATAAAGCTACTCAATTTCCTAGTTCATGAGCTATCATGAACCTTCTGATTGCTGTGGCTTATAAGAGGAAAAGACATCTGTGTGACTGAATCTAGCCTTTATTTCCTTGTGACACTACTTCTCTGTAACAGCACTATGAAGTTTCTTTGTGTCAAATGACTGGATATCATAACTCATTACAGTGAGTAGAGGTTGAGAATGGTTTCTGTTCCGTAACACAGACTCCAGTTTAATCCATGTGTATATTAGTGACACGAAGCTTCTAGTCGTGCCAGCTTGCTTTGCTTTCACAAATGGAGAACAGGCAGAAAAGTGCAATCGCCTAATTAGAAAATATACATTTGTATCATTCCCCCACTGCTCTAAAAGCAGCTTGCCACCATGACTCTTGCAGGTGGGAGAACAGATGTTTCGCCGTTGACATCCACGCTGCCCCTCGGCCAGCTGGCAGGAGAGGCCCATCATCGCCTCCCACTTGAGTTCACAGATGTCCCTTCTGAGACATGGCTTTACACAGAGGGTGATCCAACTGTGCCACACTTGGCACTGCTGTTCAATACAACAGGGCAGTTAAGTGTCTGTGAGCTTCTGTTGATAAAAGCCTATAACTGTCTAAGGAGTCACATATGACGTGACAGAGACTCAGACAAGCAGTGATACAGATTGTGATACATGGTGTAACTCCCTTGGGGACTTTTTCACTTGCAAAACACAGAAGACGGTGTCTATGCCAGCTCTCAAGTTGCTGCTGCCAGAGTGCTACTCCTTAGCTCCTAACAGCCCTGCACAGGCCAGTATCCCACAGGAATCACCTCCCTTCTATCCCAGCTGACACAGTTCCCACCCTGCCCAGCTTCAGAGGTGGATTGAACAGGAAGGGCAAAAGTTTTATGAGAAATTTCAGGGGTAAGAAAGACAATTTGTAAATACTTGTGATTCCAGGATGCTATGCATCCTCCCCCTTAGATTTTTTTGAGGGGAAAAAAAAAAAAAAAAAGAAAAAGAACAATATTCAAAAGAGGGTCAGGTGGGAAATAGCTGTTCTCAGGCATTTATGGCATCACTCTCTGAGCTGCAGATCAACAATGCTGTAAACAATGGTTTCATTTTTCCAAGCATCAACACTTGTAATGCTGCTTTTCCTAGATGTCCTATATAAGCTCAATTTTCTGCAATTACCTAGTCCTCTGCTTTTACAAAAATCGCACTGAATGGGGTTTGTAAATTGCTAAAACGTCAGCATTCTGTGAAACATGAAATACTTGTAAGCCAAGGAAATTTTCCATGGAAAAGGGACATACAGACTAAAAAATGACAGACAGCATTTCTCTTTTACAGTCTTTGACTTAGAAACAGTGTGAAATCAGGCTAATTTATCAAGAATTATCATGTAGTGTGAGGAATATTGATTGCCAAAAATATTGGAAATATTTTAAGAGTAGAATTTAAGCAGAAAAGAACTCCTTTATGTGTAGTCCTGCACTATATACTCCAGCTGAACAACAGAGAGAGCAATTCAGGATGGGTGCTTCTTGCCAAAGTCATCCTCCTGATTACAGGCTCATGCTGTAGCCCCTCTGTATCTTACAGAAAAGCCTGTACTTGGATTCCTTAGTCCTCATCTTTCTGCTTTGCCTTCTTTTTTCTTCTTGTTGCATGGAGGCCACAATGAAGAAAACCTTCCCTGTTTACAGCAAATATGTTGATTTCAAACAGCACAAAGCAATCAGTCTAAAACAACTGCAGGTAATTTTTAAAAATAACTAGAGAAAATGTTGCTTCTTTTAGTTACAGAAGGGAGGAGGATTCATAATATAGCTAGATACACTCAATGGAGAAAAAGAAATACTGCAGTGATCTCTTTCATCTTTCCGTAAAAGGGTTTTTAAACAAGCAATTTTTTTTTTTTCAAATTTTTTGGACAATATAATAAAGAGGCAGTCATTAGAAAACCTTTTGATGTGTCAGGTTAATAATCTGTTCCTTGTTAGCACTGAGACACTTCAGGGTATGTGTTAGTAAGCTATTGATTTGGGATTTTTCTGGGTTGTTAAAAGCATTGCCTTTCTGGCCTCTTGTCTCCCACCTTAGGGGGTGTTCCAGTAGTGTGCTACAACAGCCAGCTACTTTAGGGATGAAAAACAGGCTGGGTTGGTACAACTTTGCTTCATGGGACTTTAAAGGTAATCCTTCTCAGACTGCTGTTAAAGAAAATCAGACATCAGGTGATTGGAGGACATGGGGATCAATCAAAGATTATACTAAGATTGAATCAAGCAAATGGAGTGGTTCAATAATCACACTTTTCAAGATGAAAGGATATTTATTCTAGTTTGGTTTGGTTGGGTTGTTAGGGTTTTAATGCTAAATGAAAAGTATTTGCCATCCAGTAGGATGACAGTCAGTAGTCCAGCTGAAATAGGGCTGAGAGGAAGAAGGTCAGGCTTGGAAAGAGTTCTGTTCGTACAGGGCACAGAACTTAACACAGCAAGCAAATTATGTCTTTTCTATGCAAGTTCAAATCTAAAGCAGATAGGTCATATACACAAAATCTTGCTTTTGATGACTAATTCTTGCTGTAAGGAAGTTCAACCAGGATCAGCAGGGGTAGAAGCATGTGCAAGAATAGGAGTGAGCCTTTTTTTCAGCTGAGGAGATATTGCCCCTCCTGCAACAATACCAAGTATTGCACTGTTTCAAGGTGGCACTGTTCTGTAGTTTTTCCTGATTTTCCTGAAATTAAATCTTCCTTCATGTGGCTAAGAATAGAAAGGGTTGGAAAAAACATCCCTTCACCAACTACTAGAATGGAGGAATCCCAAAGCAACTCATTCTCCTTTCTATTATCCACTCTGAGCTACTAAGCACTGCAGCGATGTTTATCTAATAACTCCATTCTCCTTGAGGCATATTTTCTATTAATAGTAATTATCTATGACTTATAATTTGTCTTGAATTCTCCTTACTAGTGCGGCACTTGAACTGATTATGTACTCCCACTATTAGAATAAAAAATGATGTGACTGCATTCTTAATAACAGCTGCATATAAGTGTGTGCATAAAAATATCATATCTTCTGAAAGTGAGAGGTGTTTCTACCCACAGTGAGGTGGATGAATGTTCACCAATTGCAGAATAAGTGGGATGAAGAGGCTCCTGACATTCTCTTTAATAAGATAGAATGTCTCCTGACGTTGACTTGCATGATTTGGAATACTCGTAGTGTATTTACATACTGTGGAAACTCAGAGAACAAAGAGAGGTTTGGTACTTAATTGGGGATTTTTGCTGTAATAAGCATGTAATAAGGCAGGCCTTGATTTGAATAGTTTACAATATATGTAGAAAAGAGAGAAATTATTATTGTGTGGAATCTCCAGCTGGAAATTCCAGAGAGATCATGAACTTCTCAAGGTCATAGATGTGATTTTGAAGACATAAAGAAACAAATTTAAATACCCTCAATCCTAGCAGCCTGTACTATTCAATATTTCAGTAGCGTGCTAATGTCTTATATCTTACTGGTTTCCTTTAGGTGACTGAAAATTTGCTCCAGATTGCTATCTCTGTGTCTGTGGTTGTGGTTACAAATTGCATATTCGCTCTTCACTTCTTTAAATGCTTGAGTAAATCCTTTATTGGGTAGGTGCAATCCTTTGCCTCTTTAAAACAGGAATTTGAGTTTTGCTGAATACACAAAAGTAGGTTAGAAAATTCCAGGTAAAGAAGAGCAGGTGGACCTTGCTGTTCTGCAGAATGTTTTATTTTGCAATTGTATGGCACTTAGAGTTCCTTGCATGGTTATTGTTAGCCTATGAGTAATTATACAACATGCTACAGAAGAGGAAACTTAGAAATTCTCAGTTTTGTTCTCTCGTGACTCGGCGACCTTGGAAAGTTGTGCTGTGATCTTTAAAAGCAGCAATTCTGAATGTCTTATGTCAGCTGAGTTGTAGATACAACCTTAAAAGAAATTTACAAGAGTCAGAGTTTTCCAGTGCATCCTATGGTGATTGTCATATTGAGCTGGTATCAAGCTGATGCCTTTGTTTTGTCATAATAAAACCCCACAAAACAAAAACACCCAAAACATCTCCATTCACCACACAGGAATGATGTAAAATTAAGTAGTTTTATCTTGAAATGTCTTCTGAAAAGTCTATTACTAAAAGTAATTACTGTTGTGAAAAACGACGAAGCTAAAAAAAACCTGAATGTTTTAAAGTGATTGGTGTAATTTTAAGCAATTTTAAAAGATTTATTAGGAAAAAGTATCAGGCACTTTCAAGGTGTATGTTTGTAAAGCTCCTTGTTCCCAAAATGGGTACTAATTTGTATTCCTACACCCAATTTATAGAAATAATCAATGCTGTTTTTACAAAGGGTATTGTTTATTCTCATTCACTGCTGCTAGAAGAGTAGTAGTGATGGAAGAAAACTCTCAATATTTGGATATGCTGAATGGGGTGAGGGGGTGAACTATACAAGTCTATTTGAATATCAATAGGTACAGTATTCCCACAGGGACAGAATTCAGTGATGTTGAGCCCACCCAGCAAATTAAATGAGAAACATAAATTTGCATAAAACTGTCTTGAACAGATGTTCATCAGCAGAATGCAGGCATAGCTTTTTTCTTTTTTTCCTTTTTTTCTTTTTCTTTTTTCTTTTTTTTTAATCAAGAAATATAGTACAAACATTTATTGGCTTGGGGAGGGGGGAACTAAAACTACATCCACTAAAAATGTAGAGGAAAAAAAAAGAAAACCAAACAGAAAACACTTCCATTTTCCTTTAAAACAAAGTGGCCAGTATAATCTGGGCTGCAAAAGAGTTAACATTTTATTTTGTTAAAGTAAATAGATCATACATAACTGAAAATGGATTAGTAATACTACCTGTAACTGTACCATCTGGCGCTCCCTGTCATTACAGTATGTTCAAATTGCTATTATATTTAATACATGTCTAATCTTACATGGAACATTGTATTCTCACTGATAGTCTCATCTTAAAGTTTTAACAGAAAGGCAAGTTTTCAGAATTGCATAACAAAAGCTATGTCAGGTGGAGAAAGAAACAAAGATTAGAGCTGATTACAAGAGTGATTATAGTTACTTAGAAGTAATTCAGGAGCGTGCAGAAATTAGATTTGAAAACTTCCACAATTTTTTCTTGTAGCTGTCGTGGTAGGCCTAGGCAGGCCAAACTGGGCTTATACCTTTCCTGGCTTGCCCAGGCATATTTTTCTGCTCTCCCTCCTGCTGTTTTCAGGGAGAGCAACGGCGGGAAAAGGGACAAAGGGCCTGGTGCCACTGAGTCTGGGGTCCGTTGCCTGCCCAGACCCTGTGGTAAACAAGGTGCACAGGGTTACCTTGTGCAGGGCCTGTGTTCTTCCCAAAGAAGGGTAAAGCAAGCCTATGGCTTCACCTAATATGGGCAAATCTTGGCTAACTGCCATTTGATTGGCTATCCTGTGTCCAAAGGCCCATTGGTCTTGGGCTGCATTGGATAAAAGGGAGGTCAGCAGAGAGCACGCAGCCTTTGCCNTACCGACAGCAACCCCGCCTTGGGTACTGTCAGATAATAATTTTGTGGGTAAATGCCAAAGCCTCTTGTAATTATTAATTGCCTTCTGCCCTAAGCAGAAAGTTGCTCCTTATGTCCTATGCTTATCTAGTGAGCAAGCGGTATACTGACCGCAAAGCCTTCTCTTCCAGTTTATATTGAGTTTAATTAATGTATATATTTAATAACTATTTCCAGACTCTGTTATAACCTGTACATAGTTTCCTAATGTTGCAAAGAGCCTGTTAATATTATTATTAAATGGTGATTGGGGTGATGCGAGTTCTGAATATTTAATATTAATAAACTGTTAATATTTTTATATATTGTCTCGCATTAATTAATTACCCCATTCCCATTACAGTAGCATCAGAAGCAAAATGATGAACGATATAGCCAGCTTCTTCCAGTGCAATACGAACTTCTCATGCTCTATGGAAATGAAACAGTGGTACTTGATATTGCTGCAGTCTTTGGAAAATCCTCTACGTTATAGGATACAGTGAAAGTGGCCTATGCTACATTAGAATTTACTGATGAATATACCCAAAAAATTTGCTTCATCTAACCCTTGACAAATTTGGCAGTTATATCTCTGAACTGCTCAGTGGAACTAGCAGATAGGTGCTTACCTACCCATCAGTCTTTGCACATCTTTACTAGTAATAGCAGTACCTAACACTGTTTTAATAAGACCACAAAGCAAAAATTCCTCTGAAAGGTGTGATTATATAGGAATTTCCATAGTTATCTTCTCATGTTAACAAGCACCTCTGACAAATTTTTATATTTAGTCAAATGAGTGAAGCCCCCTGAGCTCTGTGAACATTGTTTACTGATAATTAAAGTAGGGCTTTCATACAAGCTTTTGGCTTCTAGGAGGCCGTTCAATTTTTGCACATTTTGCATAGAAGTAATGAGATGGAAATACGAGACCCAAGAATCCTAAAGCAGGAATGCTGTTCTTGTTACAAAACTCAGTGTAAACTATGTGCAGCATAGTAACCTGAATTGCTTGGAGGGTTTGACAATTATTTTCCCAAATAGTGTCTGTTTGGCTTGGAAATATTAAACACAGGCTGATTTGGTCAGAAATACTGGATTTTGTACCTCTTTCTTTGTCTTATTGCAAATGGTAGAATGATACTGCCAAGAGGTCTCCACAGTTAGTTTAGCATTATGATACAGCTCATTGCCCGCTCCATTCCTACAATGGTGGGGAAAGTCACTCTGCAGAAGTGTTATGTGAGGTGGTAAAAGCAATTATTCCGCAGTGCTATCAAGTAGCTATCAGACTTTTATGAGCTTGGCCTGTTTAATTTTGGTGGCTTTTCTGTTTTTTCATTTTGTGTTGATGATGATTATGATGCCCACGTTCTCCCCCAATTTCCTTCCTGCCCCATCTCCACTCTTTCATACTCAAGTGCAACTTCAGGAATTAACATGAAAATATTCTGTTTTCACTGTCCCTACATCTGCATACTGGGAATGAAATATCCCATGTTTAACTTCTGCTTAAAGATGTAGAGGTCCAGATGGAGAGCAGTGACAAGTGGAGCTCCTCAGGGGTGTGTACTGGGACCTGTGCTGTTTAATATTGTTATCAGTGGTATAGACAGTGAGATTGAGTGCATCAGCAGCAGGTTTGCAGATGGCACCAAGCTGAGTGGTGCTGCCAGTATGCCAGAGGGCCAGAATGGCGTTCAGAGGGACCCGGACAAGCTGGAGAGGTGGGCCCAGGCCAACCTCATGAGGTTCAACAAGAGCAAGTGTAGGGTTCTGCACCTGAGCTGGAACATGCCTTGCTGTCAATACAGACTGGGGGGTGAGGTAATAGAAAGCAGCCCTGTGGAAAAGGACTTGGGGGTGCTGACAGACAAGAAGCTGGACATGAGTAGACAGTGTGTGACTGCAGCCCAGAAAGCAAATCACATCCCGGGCTGCATCAAAAGGTGTGTCGCCAGCAGATCCTAAGAGGAGACTCTGCCACTTTGCTCTGCTCTGGTGAAACCTCATCTGTAGTACTGCATCCAGATCTAGAGCCCTCAATATAGGAAGGACATAGACCTGATAGAGGGGGTCAGAAGAGAACCACAAAAATGATCAGGGGGTTGGAGCACCTCTGCTACGAAGCCAGGCTGAGGGAGCTGGGGGTCTTCGTGCTGAAGAAGAGGAGGCTCTGAGGACACCTAACAGCAGCCTTCTGTTACCTGAAGGAGGCCTACGAGAAGAATGGAGAAAGACTGTTTACAAAGCCCTATAGTGATAGGACGAGGGGCGAGGGCTTCAAACTAGAGAAGAGCAGATTTAGATTGGATGTTAGAAACAGATTCTTGGGGTAGTTTGGGCTAATTGAACTTTAAGAAAGACCACGGAGACAAAGTCCTCCAAAAAGAAATAGAGTCCAAGGGATGGACCTGGTCATTCAAGGGCATTTAAACATTGCTATTCTATTACACTTCCTGGCATCATAGTTTACAAAGCAGTGCCTAGCTGATTCTTCTGCTCCCTTCACTCCTCTCCTCAGGAAGAGCAGTGTCCCTGCTCTTCTGCCGCTTTGTGTTGGGGAGAGGGCTTTGAGCTGGCAGGCAGTTTTGAGATGCATCATGAGGCCTGCCGAGGTGGGGAGGGCAGTTATGGCCTGCTCTCAGGCCTGCTGAGGCTGAGTGGGTAGAGCTTTCTAGAAGGTTTTGATCTGGCAAGCTTGTCCTAGTCTGTGAATGCATTCAGTCAGCTGGAATGCCTTCTGTACTTGTATGTGCTTGTAAATAGAGTCTCCCTTTAAACTTCCAGTCGGTGTGCAGCATTTCTGTTTTTACTCCCAAAAAGGAGTAAATATAATTTCTGTCCTCTGGTGCTGGGTAGCTTCTAGCCCTGAACTAGCACAGTTCTTTACCATAATGAGGGACATGGCACAATGGAACAGGTTGCCCAGGGAGGTGCTTGGGGTGCTATCCCTGGAAATAATCCAGTGAGGCTCGACAGGGCTCTAGGCAGCCTGATCTGGTTGAGGATGCCCTTGCATGCTGTAGGGGGGGATGGACTAGATGACCTTCAGAGGGCCCTTCCAAACCAGACTGTTCTATGATTCTATAATTCTACGATGGCTGCAGAAAATTAATTTTCTGTCACATTAGTTAGCACTATGGAGACATATTAGGTGTTCCTAACCAGAAGCAAGAAAAAAATGTGTCTGATAAGTTTTGCAGTTCAGGTGAATTGACTATAAATATAGAATCATAGAATCATAGAATATGCTCAGCTATAGAAAGTATCTTGTCACCACAAAGGCTACAGCAATTTAACTTAAGTTTAGAAAAGAAAAGAGACAACTGATTTTTTTTAAGACAGATTCACTTGCTGATTGGTAATGAACTTCAGGGTTAAACTGTCATGGTACTAATAACATAAGATCACAGGTTAAGAATTCTGTAGATACAAAAGGGTTTTCTCTGGAATGACAGTAAACCCAAAGTATGAAGTGGTTTGGTTAAGAAATGTGCAAAATGAATGCCAAGTAGATCAAAATAAGGTATAAAAGACATGTTTAAGGCAGTATTTTCTTGGAATGTTCTCAAAGTGACATTTGCAGCCAGTAAGTTACCCAGGGCTCCTTCTGAAGTAAGCCACTTTGCTCTTAGCAATAGAAAATGACAATTCCATTCTGAAATTTCTCTAAATATTTCCAGTGAGAACATGCTGGTCATAAAGAGATCAAATAAAGTTAATGGGTATTATTCAGACCCAATTTATCTCGATCTAATTTGATGGCTGACTGGGAACTCAACAAGACTGAAAATCAGATGATATCTAAGTGCCGAACTTTTGACTCCAATGCTTCATGACATACTTGAATACACTTTTATAGCCTGCATAATAAAACATACAGTCACAGTAGTAAAACTAGATAGCCCTGGTATATTTAAATATTATAAATATGTTTCTGACAGTCTTGTAAACAGTTATTTTTACAGCAAAATAGTGTACATTAAAAATTGTCCTTTATGTTGAAAAGTATGCTTTTTTCCTCCCAGTTCTCTTCTCCTGAACCACAGGTTTTAATTTTTTATACACACAGTTTTTAAATAAAGAGTATTGGAGAGTTTAATTACAATTGTTAACCCAGCTGTAGCATGGTGAGGTGTTTAGAGGCTTCTCAGCATATTTTGCCCATGCAACTGTTCTGACTGGAAACATCTCCTTTAAATACTACATTTTCTGCATAATTACTTTGTCATAAGGTTAATTAATCTGTGTATTTGCCTGGCACATACAGTACAAAAAAACAACTCTAGTTAAGTGTACCAACTCTCTTATTGACCTGAAAGACTGTTTGGGTTCCAGCAAACTGGCATTTTAATCAATAAACTGCATTATGGGTGCTTAATTGTGTACACTGAAACAACAGATGAACACAAATGTGTCTATAAGGTAAATAAAAGCTCTATAAATTACAGGAACATCGTAAGCATCATATGACCCCCAACCGGGGAGTCTGGGTTGATGGAAAGTTCAGCATGAGCCGGCAATGCGTGTGTGCAGCCCAGACAGCAGCTGTGTGCTGGGCTGCATCAAGAGCAGCATGGCCAGCAGGGCAAGGGAGGGGATTCTGCCCCTTTACTCTGCTCTTGTCAGACCTCACCTGGAGTACTGTGTGCAGTTCTGGAGCCCCCAACACAAGAAGGAACATCAGACTGTTGGAGTGAGTCCAGAGGAGGACCACAAAGATCATCAGAGGGCTGGAGCAGCTCTGCTATGAGGACAGGCTATGAGAGTTGGGGCTCTTCAGCCTGGAGAAGAGAAGGCTTCCAGGAGACCTTATAGTAGCCTTCCAGTATCTGAAGGGGGCCTACACGAAGGCTGGGGAAGGACTATTTACTAGGTCTTGTAATGACAGGATGAGGGGTAATAAGTTTAAAAACTGGAAGAGAGGAGATTCAAACTAGATGTTAGGAAGAAGTTCTTTACAGTGAGGGTGGTGAGACACTGGCACAGGATGCCCAGGGAGGTCGTGGCTGCTCCCTCCCTGGAGGTGTTCAAGGCCAGGTTGGACGAGGCCTTGAGTGACCTGTACTAGTGGGAGGTGTCCCTGCCTATGGCAGGGGGTTGGAACTAGATGATCTTTGAGGTCCCTTCCAACTTAAAGCATTTTATGATTTTAAATGAAAAAAAGAAGAAAAGATAGAAATAAACTGTTGAAGAAACTGTTGTGGAAAAGTACCTTTAAGCCATTTGTTCTGTATTGTAAGACCAAGTGACAGTATCCAGTTGATCTGAGACATGTATGAGGTTATGTAATAGTGAATTAATATTGATTTACTGTAAATGTCTGTATTTGGATCTGATCACTGAGTTTCACAAACTTCTTTTCTGTGAATAGATATGCATTGGATTGGCATTTGTTTAGAAACACAGAATTCCTAAATGGCTTCTTCCTAATCCATGAAAACTTGGAATATATGCCCATTATGCTATTGAAAGTTAGCTGCTGTTTAGAACTCAGTGAGATGAAGCATGTAAGTATAGAAACAGCATGGAAACTGAGGACATGTAGTGCTAATGGAGTGAAGTACTATAGGTACCATATGACACAAATTCTAGTAACAGATAATGCATATTTTACCTGTTAAGATAGGGAGATATATATATATATATATATATAAATAATGCTTTCCCCCCTCTTTTTTCCTTGTTGTGACATGAAAAGCTAAGGACTCATCTTGCTCCCCACAGGAGAAACAGCACTATATTTAAAAAATACCAAGAAGACTCCTTGTCTTTTCATAAGCTATGCATTTCAGCCCTCAGGGAAATGATACCTTGTGAATGAATAAATTACTTTCCACCTTTAAAATAAAGGTACAATATTGGAGTCGTATGGATTTTAACTTCTAGTGCAGCTGTAACTAATGTTTGAAACTCGCTTACCTTTGTGTGGTGCTTATTGTTCCTGAACACAGCACGTTTACCCAGTGGTTCTAATTTCTTTCAAGTACACAATAGTGATCTTGTGACTGCTCTGTAAAGAACTGCTAATGAAGAGATCTCAAACACAGAAAGCGATTTTCTGATACAGAATTCTTGTTTGCCAGTAGAATAGAAGTGCAAATAGCTACACTGTATATAGAGCTTCTTACAAAGACATCTCTGGTCTTTCTAGCTTCTAAGTTCCTGCACCCCTAAGGGTTTTGTCCGTTATTCACTGTTATAATCTCTTCGCGTTGCCTTCACAGGGCACAAAAAGGATGGTTTGGATTTTGTCTTTATTCTCTAAAAAAAAAGTACTGTAATAGACATTCCTAAATATAACATTTAAGGATACATTTGCCTTAATGTAATTAATGGAAGTTGCAGACGTTGCTTTTCTTTAACTATCTTTTTAAGGCATCTCGGCCTATGGTGAATGGATTGATGTAATTTTTTGTAGCAACTTGATCTATGTAAAATTTAAGTAATATAGGAGTATTACAACTGAGCTATCACATAGGTTTATAATATAGTATTTAGAACAGCTTCTTATATATGGCACCATTTATTTTCTGTTATTTCCTTTCACTTTGGTCTTAGTCTGCTTCAGTAGAATTAATCCAATATTAAGGTATTATAAGTAACATCAGTATAAAGTAGTAATGGCATAACTTGCTGCTTTGTTATGCTGATTGAAAAATCTACCTGAAAAATCTTTACTTACTACTAAAAGCAGAAAGACTGACTCCAGCTGTCAGACATATACCCAGACTTCTGGCAGCAAAAGCTCTGGCCACCCTATGAGAAAAGGACTTTTATGGTGGGAGAGAGATATATAACCTTTATACAGATTATGCTTGAAGTATGTATGTTTGAATGACTTCAAATTCCAGACTGCAAGAGTGATTTGCTTATTTCTTAAACTGAGAAGTAATATTGTGAAAACAAGAATGGTATGGTTGCTGTACTATGAAATGTTAACCACCACCAGTCTGATGAAGTCTTACTCTGCCTGAGTGATTCAGTAGTTTACTCCTTAAAACAAAACTTACCTAGAAAGAGAATTAAATGAAGTTAGATTAAAAAAAAATCCAAAGGTAAGATGGAATGTACTGATATCCCATGCTAGGTCTGCATTTAACAGATATGAAGATAAGGTAGTATCTTTCTTTTAGTCCATATTTTGAACCCTGGATGCCATTAGTAGAATCTCATTCATGGAAGACATCACAAACCAATCACATACCACCCTACTCACAAGCTCTTCTTCCATCAAGAGATTGGATGCAACTATTTTGCTCTTTACTGTTGTAATAATGTTTTGGGTTTTTTCTGTTTTGAATTAAATCACGTAACAAAAATGAAATCTTGCTCCTGGCACCATGTAGTACAGGAATCAATTCAATAGATCAGTAGGTAATTCAGAGGCTGCATTCTGGGTTTCTCATATTTGTATTCATAACACTAAAAATACTCTTTATTAATACTTATTCAGCTACTCCTTCAGGCTGTATAGCAGATCTGATGTAACTCAATAGCACCTTGTAAGTGGAAAACTAATAAATATTTCAAAATAAGTGTACTTAGGTAAATTTTATAAACTGATGAAGCTTAAAAAGACAACTTGACTTGCAAGCAGATATCCCATACCAAGCAGTTAACATTGGGCTTTATATGAAGACTTAACTAGAAAGAAAACAGCAGCTTTTACTTATCTAAAATGGAGTGGGTGGAAGTATAGCAAGTTTTAGCCTCTGAAGAATGTGTAACTTACTAAAACTTGACAATGATTACATTTATTGACCAAAACTCACATTTTTGTTCATACAAAGGTATTTCTGCCTTTTAAAATAAGTTAATTCCAGTGAAATCCAAATCATTGCATAAAGAATTAGTCTATTTCTGATCATTTCTAATCTGTCTCACCATCACAGTCTACTCTTTCCCATGGACTCATTTATGAAACTAACAATTTTTTAATATAATTTCCTGATGAGATTGCAAATGTTATGCATTGGTTTAATAGTTGAGTCAGTTGAGATCTTTTTAGCCAAAGCAAAGCTGACATTCAGTTACAGTAATGAAGCTTTTTAAATTTACAGGAATAGCAGATGTAAGTATTCCAGTGTACAGTCTGAGATTGTTATTTTTATTTAAACTGCAAAATATTTCTATTAGCACTGTGAAAACATTATTATAAACAAAACAGATATGACATAAA
>VWYK01015998.1:3370-16903 GCA_013399775.1 Semnornis frantzii | reverse complement strand
ATGGCAGGGAGTTGGAACTAGGTGATCTTTGAGGTCCCTTCCAATCTTACCATTCTATGATTCTATGATCTCTGTAGGTCCCTTCCAGCCTCTAACATTCTGTGATAAAGATTCGCAAGGGCAGAATGCAGCTATACCTTGCTACTTGATGAAAGGTCACAGAGCAGGTACAGGTCTATGGTGTGGAAATACCACACACTGCTACCACTGGTATTCCTGTCCATCTGCTCCATCTAAATTATCTCCTCCATCTAACACCTAAAGTGATCTCATACACTCTACTCACAGTCTTTGTTGTTGACCTTCCATAAATGTAATTTGGTCAGCAGTCTTGCATCTTTTTTTGGGGGGTTTTGTTTGTTTGTTTGTTTGGGGTTTTTTCTGTGGCAGTCATCACAGTTACGGGGCAGTACTGGTTCCCTGGTCTTTTGTCACTGATTTGCACTTTCATGATCTTTGCATTAGCATTTAACACCTTCAGGTCATTCCTTATAGGGGAGAATCTGTATCTGCTGTTGTTGTGGATGCATTCTCTCCTATACAATAATGGGAAAGCATCTCTTTACAGTATGGATTAAAAGAAGGTGCAGAAGTAGAATGTTTTATGCAGAAAGAAAACAAAACAAAAACAAAAATCACACCAAAAAAAAATTGAAAAACGCACATGGGATAATTGAATCACATTCAAAAGGGAATTTCCAAGGGAAATTAATGGAGAAATTTATATCTTTGGATGTTTGCAACTATTGAGAGGGAAAAAACGGAAAAAACCCAAACAAACAAACAAAACCCCCAGAATATTATTTGTGGCTGTAGCAAATACAAAATCCATTATTACCAAAATGTATGTTCATAGAGTGCCCTAAAGTGGCTTCCATTTCATACAAAGTGGAAATAAAGCTGAAGAATTCTTGCAAAATGTTTAAATAATTCATTTTATAAAATTATAATGCACAATGAAGGAGAATTACAACTTGCAGAAGACAACTTGAAGAAATGTAAGCACAGACTTGTAGCACTTGATGGAAAGATACATTACACCACTGTAATTTTGATCCTCAGTCACTGACAAAGGGCTGTGAAGCAAAAGCTATTTTGATATTCTGATAATATCGGAATCCTGGGAGGAAAGTTGTACTAAGTCTAGTCCCTATTAACATGTTCAACTAGTTTCTCAAGGGTTTTTTTGTTGCTTGGGGGGGGGATTGTTTTTGTTTTGTTTGTTTGTTGGGGATTTTAATAATTGCCAGATTTGTAGGGAAAAGTAGGCACATGGAGTCTTTTCTAATTCTCCGTGCACTCTTTTTGTGCTATCTATCTATAGATAACACAAATCTATCTATCTATCTATCTATCCATCTATCTATCTATCTATCTCTCTATTCTATCTATAGCTCTCTATATCTACATCGACATCTATATCTACATCTACATCTGTTGTGGTAGGCCTAAGCAGACCNAGGTTGTATTGGATAAAAGGAGATGAACAGAGAGCACAGGGTGTGTTTTGCCCTTACAAAGTGTGTCTGCTATTGCATCCGTGCCTGCTGCCTCCTTGATCCTGAACTGAGGCTCTCATACCTCCACGCATTCGACCTGCACAGTCGGCGTGACACCGTGCCCAGACTGCACACTGCAGGATATCCTGTCTGCACCTGGAAGCCTTCTGCCCAGACGGAAGCCCTGGAGATAACACAAATCGTCCAGAAAGCCAGGAACAGGCCAGAGATTGTCTGTCTCCTTTCTCCAGCTCCCAGAAGCCTGGGGAAACTCTGAAGCCTCTGATGGCTACTGACGGCAACCACGCCATGAGCCCTGGGTACTGTCAGATAATATTTTTGTGAGTAAATACCAAAAAGCCTCTTGTAATTATTAATTGCCTTCTGCCCTAAGCAGAAAGTTGCTCCTGGAGTCCATCTAGTGAGCAAGCGATATATTGGCAGCAAGCGGTATACTGACCGCAAAACCTTCTCTGCCAGTTTAATCGAGTTCAATTAATGTATGTATTCACTAGTTACTCCTAGATCCTATATTATAACCTGTATATAGCCTCCTAATGAAGCAAGAACCTGTTATTATTATTATTTTGGTGATCGGGGTGCCGCGAGTTCTGAATATTTAATATTAATAAACTATCTTAATATTTTTCAAATATCACCTCGCAGCAATTAATTACCCCTTCCGCTACAACATCTACATCAATCTATATCTATCCTTGAAAGAAATAAAGCCTGTTGCATGTTGGTTTGGCTTGTAAAGTGTGCAGAATAGAACTCTGGCGACTGTAAAAGTCATGTTTTTTTTCAGTAAAAGTGGTAAGTGTGTTATTAGGACAGAAATAGCCACTGCAAAATATTTTTACTGCATATGAAGCAATTTAGTTTCTAATTGCAGTGATACTGAGTTTCATAGATATCATAAATAAAATGTAGTCAATGAAAATAATGTTTTATAATGCTGAGAAAAAAATTGGTTTTATACAAGGATAATTACAATCCTTGGATTATTAACAAGAATAAGTAATTGTGCACATAAATGCATCTAATTTACTCTTCTATATACAGGTGAAAGATAAAGAAGCATTCTGATTTTCACACATACCTTGAACTTATATAAAATTATATAAACAATAATACCCTGAAAGACAAAAGTCTAAACTTAGGAAGAGTAAGTACAAAGTCTTTCTGCAACAAAGGTAATGAATACAATGTTTATGGAGAACCCTGCTCAATGTCATCTGCCATGAATAAACCACACCTATCAAAAGTACTAATTATAACAGAAGTCTTCTTCTAACAGAAGTCACAAAACTTTATTTTGTGTTTGCTTGTTGGTTGGTTTGTTTTTTATTTATTCTTTTTATTTTATAGTCCCAGAATGTTCATGTGCCACTTGCTGGTGACTTCATGCGGTTTTGGGCTCATATTGTATCAAATTTTGTATAAAATTTACATTATTAAATACTCAGGAAGATTGGTATCCTTTTAACCATAGCTAAAATTCAGAGCTAATTTTACACAAACCACTTATGCTCCACGATTGCTCTAAAGTTTCTGAGAGTGAATGTAATTCTGAAGTTACAATACACTTTTGCAGTGTTTCTGCTTTTCATTCTGTACTCTGTGGCAAAATACTAACACGTAATAACTTCAACCTTCAGTATATTTGCCTAGAGTTTTTCTTAGGTCTTGAAGCAATGAGAAACAAATTAGGACTATGGTTGTTGAGCAAAGCAAAAAAGACAAATTCCACGTTGATTTCTTCTCAATATTACTCCATTATCAATTTGTAGGGCCTCAGCTGACCTAGTACTTCAGGAACCATATCAAGGAGATCTTTTAATTTTAGAAAACATACAGTAAATAAATTTACCAGCATGAACAAAATTATTATTAACAGAAGCTATCCCAAATAGTTTATGTTCCAAACAGAAAAAAACAAAAAGTCTGAAACAAACCTTCAGGTAGAAGTGTTATGGCTGCACCTCAAATAAAACACAACTTTCAGAGTGGTGACAAAGTTGTAACAAAACTCTGTTCAAGGTTTTGGATGGCAACTGTTTGCCTATAGCAAAAACAACTACAATTTGCCCCAAATCCCTAGTAAATCCAGACAGTATTTACTTTTATATTGCTTTGTCCATTGTTTATTTTGTTAAGTATAATGGCAAAACCTCTGGATTTTGGTACTCCTAGAACTTTTGTATTAACTGACCCAGACTACAGATAAAAAGAGGAAAATCAAGGGGATTTGCTATTATTTTTATACAGTATATTAAAAATGGTCATAGTCAAATTACAAAAATTACTCAAATCATTTTGTGAGTACTTCAGCACTCACAGTGGCACCTGTTATAGCTGACTCTGTTCTTCTTAGGAAATACCTTACAGTTTTAGCTGGCTCAGGGGATTTTACAAGCTTCTTTGCAAGGAAAGTTACTGGATAAAGGAAGGCACAATGGCATAAATACTACTCATGAATTGCACTTCTTATAGCTGCAACTTCAGTATGACTTCATCACACTGTAGTTCTCTTCTGGCACCTTATTCATTTCCTTTAAATACCAACCAGTAGCTCCCAAAACTGTATATAACTTGAAAACAGTCAAAGTGCTTCCCTCATTCCTATATCACATGATGTGACAGACGAGTGCAGATGGCTGAGGCAGGTCTGAAAGAAACAGGAGGGACAGCACTGTGCCACCTAAAAATAGAGTAGTGTGGTAGTTCGGCCCTGGCTAGGGACCAGATGCCCACCAAATGCACTCTATCATCCCCTTTCTTAGATGGACAGGGGAGAGGGAAAATAGAAGAAATCAATGAGTCAATATAGAGGCACTTCAATAAGGCAAAAGTGAAAGAGAAGGCTGCACACAGAACCAAGAGCAGATGTTATTCCCTGCTTCCCATCAACAGACAACGTCGGGTCGCTTCCCTGGAAGCAGGGCTTCAATACATGTAGCAGGAGCAGTTGCTCCGCACAATGTATGTCATTAATGAATCCCACACATACACTTCCTTCTTTCCCTTAGTTTTTATATCTGAGCTAATGTCATATAGTGTGGAACACCACTTTGTCTAATTTTGACCCAGCTGTGTACCCTCCCAGGATCCACTTCCTTCTTTCCCTTAGTTTTTATATCTGAGCTAATGTCATATAGTGTGGAACACCACTTTGTCTAATTTTGACCCAGCTGTGTACCCTCCCAGGATCTTGCCCACCACTCAGCCTACTGTTATGGGAGGTAGTGTTGCAAAAGCACAGCCTCGGTGCTTAGCAGTAGCCAAAACACTGATGTATTATTAATACTGTTCCAGCTACCTCACAGAATTCTTTAACTTTCAGTCTGTTTTGTGGGCTTTTTTAATTAGTTTAACAGAGCTAATCAATAGATCAGTTTCCACATATAGAATCAGTAAAGCAGGGCCTTCTAAATTACATTACTAACTGAAGAGCAGTCCTTGTCATCTCATTAGACTCATTATAGAAAATTGTACTTGATTCACAGCCTTTATTAAAATTTTCTTAGATGACAGAATTTTCCTCTCTATCCAATTTAGCTTAATAGTAGGTTATTCAGAGGTAAGTAAGGAAACAATCTCCGGCTTTCCATCATGGGCTGATAAGTTAATTTGTTTAACTTAGCTCTAAGTGTACTGAGAATGTCTTCACACTTTCGAAGGACCTGGGCTCTGCCATGTAAGCACAGTCCCATCCTAAGTGAAATTCCATCACCTAGCCATGAGGAAACAGAAAACCGCTACAAGGAACTGTAAAGCACGGATAAGGAGCAGTTTCTCTAATTGTTGACTCCTCTTGGGTTTAGTTTTACTGCATCCTGATAGGGAAGGAAGCTAGTTACTTTTTCCAGGAACACTGGGCAATCTCTGTACATTCGTTCCCTGAACATCTAGGTAAGGAGCAGGAAGATGTTCGTCCTACACACTGCAGTTATTTTTCTTTATTTGCCATTGTAGTTTATTGCCTTAGTAACTTGCAAATCACTTCATGTCCTACAGCTATCCCACACAGTATGGTATGTACACATTCACAAGGCAAGAACATTTTTCACCATTAAATGATTGTTCCTGATGGAAATCTCTATTTGTAAAAATACCAAGCTCAGGGAGGATACATAATTTCCCAAAGAAGGAAGTATTTTTCAGTAATAGAACCTCAGAAAATGGCTCTAATTCTCCTGAAGGCAGGTCATTTCATCTAACTGTTACTGCAGAGCTGCAGAAAAGCAAGTATTTCTGGGTAACTTCACCAGAGGGAAAACAATTAGGTTACATTACTGAACTGCAGTAATATGTTTTCTTGGCAGTAGACATGCCTGTGTGGTTATTGCCATATATAATGTACCCTCTTTAAGGACTAGAGGCTGGAAAAACAAACAATTCGGAAGTGTACAGTACCAAGTCTCATACATTGAATCCATGTTAGAAAACAGTATTTCAGTTGTGGATTCATAAACTTGTTTTACCTCATTTCACATGTACTCAGGCCTGCCGGTTAGGATACTCTATTTTAGATTAAGAGAGGATCCAGTTAATTTTTCATAGTTTGTCTGAATCATTATTTAATTCCTCTGATTCATTGGCAAAATCACAGAAAGGCAAGCAGCAAAGAGACATGATGAAAAAAGAGTGATAAAAACAGGTATTGTGGGTATAGAAGTGTCATGGGTTAAGTTGAATATTTGCTGCTGTTATTCAAAACCAGCATAACAAGACACACACTCTTGTAGCTTATAAATACCCCTTCTATGCCTAAATGCACATGTCATGCTGTGAGAACTTATATTAAGATTTAAACTTCCATTACTTAGAGTTTTGAAAAAGTATTTTAAAAATTAGCTATGCAAGTCTAATTTAGTCTCATGTATATACATTAGGACATTAATTTTAATTACATGATTGTGCATTCTTGCTTTTAAGGGCCCTTTATTGTTTAATGTAAGCAACAGAAGATGGTTACTTGATTGAGAAAACTGTTTAAAATTGTGCTTTAAGTTAATCTGGTGTAGTAATAGAATCATAGAATGGTGAGGTTGGAAGGGACCTCAAAGATCATCCAGTTCCACCCCGCTGCCATAGGCAGGGACACCTCCCACTAGTACAGGTCACTCAAGACCTCGTGCAACCTGACCTTGAAACCCTCCAGGGAGGGAGCAGCCACAACCTCCCTGGGTAACCTGTGCCAGGGTCTCACCACCCTCACTGCAAAGAACTGCCTCCTAACATCCTCTTTAAACCTCCCCTCTGCTAGTTTAAACCCATTGCCCCTCAGCCTGTCATTGCAAGACCTTGTAAATAGTTCCTCCCCAGCCTTCCTGTAGGCCCCCTTCAGATACTACTAAAGGTTACTCTTGTTCCCTTCTATTTTCCTCTTTATTCAACCTTTGTTCCAGCATGGCTGGTTTGTTACCTCTGTTGCGAGACACTCCAAACCCTTCTTCCCGCCCCCACCTCCGTCTCCAGAGGTTTGAATGGGAGAAGAAGGCAGCACAAAAAAACACTTTCCCCCTCACCTTGCAGGCTTGAAGGGGGGACAGCAAAGACACCTTTCCACACATGTACTGACTTGCGGGAATGCCCACGCTGGAATCAGTTGGTGATTGGCTGGATTCTTCATGCCCAGTATATATGGCAAGTGGAAAAACTCGATACTCCATTAACATTAGCAGGACTGTCTGTCAATTTGCACAGATTAGCCTTGCAGAAAGACCTCCCTTAAAACTACTTGGTTTTGTTTGGTTTATAGCTGTTACCAGCTGATGTGTTTGTGCCTACCTCTACTGTTTTTCTGTGTTTCTCTCAGACACAGATTTCCTCCACAAAATGCAAATGGACTTTCTGTGGACATACACATGTTTCCTATTGAGGGCTGTGGGATCCATGTGGGTGTTTTTCTGTGACTTATAAACACGCACAGGCAGGCTTATATGCACTTAGAATTATTCCTGTTGGAAAGCCCACGTGTAAATAGTTCATTCAAGGATACCATAAAAAACACTAGGAAAGGTAAAAAGAAAGCAGCACCCTGTGATGTTAGTTGAAAGACTTTTTTTTTAACTACATCCCAGAGGAACTGCAAGAGACAAAACTGAGCTCCTAAGGACAATTGCAATGTACATCTCTGGTTTCAGATCACAGTTGCTTCAGCTGTGTACCAAAAGACACACTAGCTCTCCTCCCTGCTGGCTTAGCTCCCACAGCTCCCTCTCCTCCAGAGAAAGTTGGAGTGAGAATAGAGTGAGGAAAAAAGCATGTGGTTCCTGCTTCACAGGTTTCCCACCTTTACAGGCTTCCCACCTTTACAGAGTTCCCCCTTTGCAGTGTTCCCACATTTGGATGGCTCCCACTTTTGCACGGCTCCCATTTTGCACCATTCTGTGCAGTCCCACTCTTGCACAGTTCGTGCCACCCACCAACAAGACTGCAAGTTTGGTAGGTCCTTGGGTCCATTCGAGATAGAGCTGCCAGCAGCACCTGGACCTGGCTCCTCTTGGACCACATCATGTCCTGACTTCGTGCTCACTACCCTGAGCTAGAGAAGACACTAAGCACTTTGACTTTCCCTTCTGCTGAGGCAGAGCTACCTCCATGATCTTGTGCCTCGTGGAAGCTGTGACACATGGACTTAATGCCATGTGGATCTGCAACGTGCATATAGCTTGCAGTTTCAGAGGTTGGTAACAGAGAAAATCCATCAAGGATCAGCTCTATATTCTTACTTCACCTCCATTAGTAAAGTCTGCTCTTTCCCTTACATTCTCTGCTCAGCTTGATTTATAAGTGAGTAAAACTGTGTTGTAGCTTAGCGTTTTCTATTTTCTGACTTTCCCTAAATTACTAAACTTGCCCATGAGCATCCTTGTGAAGATTTCCTGACCAAATTAGAGCCTGTAAATAAACCTTAGCTAGTTCTGTATATAGTTTGGGGGCAGGGATTTTGGAAAATAAAAATAATTCTATTTTTATAATTCCTGCCTCAGCCAATTAATTCCCAACCAAATCAACCTCTCTGAGCCTTTTGAAACTACTAAAATAACAAAAAAGTCACTCTTCTGTTTTACTGTGCCTACCGTCTCTTTTTGACAGACTCCTTTTACAGTAAATTCCCATAGTATTTGTTCTGTTTCATTCTATCTAAGTTTTCCAAATGATTTTACCTTCAGCCAGCTATATTATGATTTGACTTTACTATTTGCTTCAGAAAACTACCTAATCTCAGTGGCCATTCTTTTTTCACCAAATCAGATGTCATTTCCTCCACTGCTTCCTTGATTCACGTTTTTTTTCTTGCCAGGACCGATCTGTACGTTGTGTATTCACCAGCTCATGGATAGAACTGCCTACACACCAGACTCCACTCTTGCTCTCCCCAACAAACCCTGTGCAGCTTTGTTTCCATCAGGCATTCAGTCTCGTGCTTGGCTGCTGAATTTTCTGTTTTCTGACTGTCAATTCTACTTCTCTCGCCCCTCAATCCTATAGTCACTTGTAGTTGTTCCTTAATAGAATTTTACTCCTCCCTCACTCTTCTGCCTTGTGTTTATATTGTTTGGCAGGAACCAGAGAGAGGGCCAGAAGCAGATAAATCACACTGCAGGAACTGCAAGTTTACTGCCTGTGATTGTGATGGTAGGCTCAGTACTCCTGCTAGGACACTCATGTGGATATGATCATTTTCAGTTTTTCTAGAGATGATGATGATCTTCAGATGATAGATGCAGCAGGCAGATGTAGCATCCACAGGAGAATGTGCCTGACACAAAGTAAACAGTCTTGCTGGATATCAGAGGTAAAAGGAGCAAAAGAAAATATTTATGCATCATGGCCTCCTCCTGTGCCTTATGATAGAGATAAGGTGTGTAAAAATCTAGATCAGGAAGTGAGTACAATGTATTATATATTATGTATGATGATTGAAGGGCTGTAGCAGCTCTTATGAAGACAGGCTGATAAATTTGGAATTGTTCAACCTGGAGAAGACAAGACTCCACAAAGATCTTATAGCAGCCTTCCAGTATTTGAAAGACAGCTGAAGAAGCATGTTTTACACAAGTATGCAGTGATGAACAAGAGGTAATGGCTTCGAACTGGATGAAGCTAAATCTAGATTAGATATTAGGAAGGAATTCTTCACGACATAGATGGTGAGACACTGGAACACATTACCTAGAAAATTTGTGGAGGTTCCAATCCTGGAAGTATTCAAAGCCAAGTTCAAAGCCTTGAGCAATCTGGTCTAGCAGGACATGTCTCTACCTATAGCAGAGGGTCAGAAGCAAATGATCTTACCCTCTAAAAACAATGAGGGTAAAAAAACTTGTGGTGTTTCATTGGTCTCAGAAATTCCTCATGCTGTCATGCCGATACGTGGCAAGAGCATACATGAATAAGCATGTACCTGTTAGCATGCATATAGTAGCATAGCTCCACCCTAAATGCTGAATTTGGTCCATGGTTGTTCTCTGAAAGATAATATTCTGCAAGCTCAATACAAGAGATTTGCCAGACTCAAGGTCTCTAAGATAACAAATTAGCAAATGCTATATCAACAGGTCCAAGCTCAAAGAAAAGGAACACTGTGTTTAATGCCATTTTTGAGTTTTTGCATTTGATCTGCTAATTTCAGACAGACTTAAAACCCAGACAAATCTGTCCAGCCTTTCCTGAGGGTGGTTAAAGGCTCATCCCTGATATAAAGTTACTTTCTTTTTATTTTAAATAACTTTTAATTTCTTTCAAATGAAAACATTTTCTTATTTAATATGAACAAAGGTTTGGTTTTTTTTTTCTCAAGCTTCATTTCAGAAGTATCCAAATCATTCTGACTTCAATTAAAACACATATAAAAGTAATGTATTTCTACCTAAGAAAGGCAACTAGCTTTTGAAATGTCAGCTCAGTTATTTAAAATATAACAAAATTACAGGTGGCAGAATACAGCCACTTATAATGAGAAGCTTAATAACAGACACTGTTACCACTTCTAATTCTAACACTGAAACTAATTTAGAATGCTCTTTCCCTAGAGAGTGTTTTACCTGTTTTGGAATTGTCTCTATCTTTTTGTTTTCTAGTTTTTATCAATACTGAAGAAGTAAAAAAATTAAACAAAAACAAATCAAACCCAAACAAGTAAACAAAAAAAAGACAACAACAACAACAAACCAAACCCACTAAAACCCAGAAAACAGCTCACTGCCTAAATTCAGATTACAAGGGAGGAGTGTTGGGAACTAGATCACAATTATTCAACAGAAAGAGCTGCCTGTCCGCATGGCTACAGAAGGGACTGCTCTTGGTAGAACAGAGTAGACACTTTATAGTTAATTTACCCATCTAAAATATTCAACAAAATACTACAGCATCAGAAAATGCAACCTTTTCTATTTTTTTTAATTGACTTCAATGAATTTTAATCAATTAAATGCTTAAAACATGTCAGTATTTCCAGCTCCCAGTTCATACAGGAAATATTTAAAGATGGAGTAGGTAGACAATGTTTCATTTTCTTTGTTTGCTCTTCTAAAATGATTAAAGATAATTCTAAATACTTCTGGAATCTCAATAATCTGCTGTATTAGGTCTTGTCTATAGTAGGATTTCCTGAATGGCACAGTTCTATCCCTCTCATAGACTCACATATGAGTTTCCGTGTTGTATCTCACTCCAGTGCAGCTTGGATTTCAGCAAAGCCTCTGCTGTAAATCTCCTGTAAAACTTTTCAAAACTCTATTTTGCCAGCAAACTGTTTCTGTTATCATACTCCTGTTCAAAGCCTGACATGGCCTGCGTTATGGGACCTGGTCTAACTCTAACAGCTGGATGAAAAACAGCTCAGCAGAGAGTGGAAAATCAAACAGCATGAAAGATCTAAGGGACTCTGGGAAGCTACAGGTGGCAGAACTCTCACAAGCCAATAACCTTGGAAGGATCCTTACACTTTGTCTTTCTAAAGCCTCTTTTATCAGTTTTGCTCAGAGATTAAATACTTTGTTTTGGAAAAATGAAATCAAAGCGAAATGGAAAACGAACTGATATCATTTGGAAGATTAAGATGCATTTAAATGCCAGACTTTTTGTCTCCCTAATTTAAATACCTACTTTCCCTCTTAAAATATATATGTGTGTATGCACATGAACATATATACATATATGTCTATGCATGCATGATTTTGTTTATGTAATCCTTGATTTGCACTCTGATAGCCTAGTCAATTATTTCCAGTGAAAACTGTTTGATTCTTTTGTCCTCTCAATTGTAACTATTTGCATGTGATCTCGAGCCTCACAACATTTAATCTGGTTAACCTCAAAACTACTTAGAGGGTGGAACTGCTTCAGCAGCTGGAGAACTGAAGCACAGAGACACAGTTGAAGTGATTTACAAGAGCAATGTCACAGACGGAATAGGAATTAAAATAGTACTGGGAAGGGCTTCAAATACTTCTTGTATTTTGGTATTAAAATAAAGATACAGTAAATGGTATCTTTTAACTTACATGTAAGCAGATTAAATAGCTAAATGGATATTCTATAAATTATAAGTCCTATTATTCAAAGTAACTCTTAAACCTTTACTTATTTTTAAGACTTAAACTGTAATAAATATGTAGGTGTTTTCATAAGCCTCTGAAAAGTACATTAATTTTTTTAAAAGAATCTTTTTGTTCACTTGAAGGCAGAATTTGGATAACCTTTTCCCCACTTGTATCCCCAGACTCTCAAACTTCTTCCAAGTTCTACGTCTCACTGCTTATGTGCAAATTCCTTATTTTTAAACCTGGCCTCACTGTCTCTCTGTACTATGAATTACACTGTTAAAATTCCACAGACACTGAGAACATTAGGTTGAAAAAAAACCCCAAACAACAAAAGAACCAAAAACCAACCTGGCTATTGATGAAAAGGCCAACATCTATAGCAAAAGTAGGAATAAAAAGGAAATGCGGATGCTAAGGAGTTTAAATAGGAGTTCCCAGGTGTATGCCTGATTTATATACTCTTTCCTGTAATGGCTGAGGATTCCAACCACTTATGTCAGAGGTTATAGATGTTGCCCACTGTCAATTTTTTTAACAGCTCCAAAGTTTTATACTTCATCTTAGTTCTGGAGATGTATGTGTGTTTTGTATTACTAGAAGACACCTATGGGCATTCTTCTATTCTGCCATAAGGGACTGTAGTCTAAACTACTGTATCTCAGAAAATTTCCAGTATTGCTTTGGTGGATTCTTGAAAGCTCTTTACCCAGATTTCAGGCTTTTCATCTCCTTTTTTTTTTCACCAAAGGAAAGCTCAAGCACAGAGGGTCAAAGAGAAACGTATCATTCTCAGAGATCGGAACCCAAAGACCCCCAGAGAAAGGCCAGCCTGAAAATTAGTCTTCTGATGACAGTCTTTTTCATGATATACAAAACACAAGGATAAAGGAAGGTGGAGAAGCTTAAAATGCTGCTGTCTCTGGTGAATTCTTTCTGAAGTACATACAACATTTCACTCTACATTGCTCAACACTTATGAAAGTAAAAGAATAAAATAAAGTAAACAATGCCACTGCACTTCCATTTTGCTTTTCTCTGTCTTATTTTTCTGTCACAATCCAATTTACCTGTACTTTTCTGCTGCAAAAAAAATGCATTCTTATATTCTCTGTTTATTTTTAACACTTTTCTGTTAGTGTAATGTGTTTACACAGAGTTTATTGGATCCTTTCTCTTTATTGTATTCTGAATCAACTCAAGAGGTCCTATTCTCCCACCTGACGTAGATCAGATGGTTAGACAGTTGTTGAACAGACCAGCTGTTCCACAACCCAAGGGCCCAAAGTCAAGAAGTCAGGTTATCTGCCTTACATAAAGTTATGCAGGTGTCTCTGCTGTCACCTGTCTTGTTCAGTGTGTTCATGAGATTGTCTGGGTAATCATAATGAAAGTGTGCTGATTTGAGGCTAATTGGAATATTCTAATAGAGAAAATTATATTACAGGCTGTGAAAGGAAAACAATGCTGATGTC